>CAUYQV010007987.1:0-10355 GCA_963574575.1 Galagoides demidoff
TTTTTTTGTTTTGAGACGGAGCCTCAAGCTATCCCCCTGGGTAGAGTGCCATGGCATCACAGCTCATAGCAACCTCCAACTCCTGGGCTCAAGCGAGTCTCCTGCCTCCGCCTCCCAAGTAGCTGGGACCACAGGTGCCCGCCACAATGTCCGGCCATTTTTTTTTTTTTTTTTTTTGTTGCAGCCATCATTGTTGTTTGGCGGGCCCGGGCTGGGGATTCGAACCCTCCACCTTAGGTGTACATGGCTGGCGCCTTAGCCGATTGAGTTACAAACCTTACTTCCTCTATTTCTTCACCAGCCTCAATCTACCTTAATTCTTTTCTTTTTAAACAGAACTCTTAACTGCCAAAAAGGGAATCAGGCATCGGTCTCAAAAGTTTCTTCCTGCTGGCATTGGGCGAAAATATTAGGGGAAGGCAGTCAGAAGTTCTCTTCCCTAACTTAATAAACTCTTGCAATCTATTCCTAAACTTTTCTCTTTGCTGTTTTACCAAAGGCTTGTTTACTAAAGGTTCTTATCTCCTAGGTCTAGCTTTTCTCTTTCTCTTGTTTAGAGGCTTTTTTCTGTTTTTCTCCAGCCGCTTCATAGAAGAGGCTAAAGGCTTTTACCGGCTTTTTTCCCCACAGTAGTAGTTAGAATTTGGAAAGAGAAAACGTAGGAAAGAAAAGGGAAAAAGCAAATGAGAAAGGCCTGCTGTTGGCTGTCTTTCTTAGATATTTCTTTTCCCTCTAAGTATTTCTCTTCTCTTTTTCTTATTTGCTAAAGCTTATCTCTCTCTCCGTCCGCATTCACTGATTCCTGCTCACAGCACCATTTGTCAGCAGTTCACTATCCCGCTTCTGACACCACTTGTCAGGGCCCAGGACTGGCCAGGTCTCGGGCCCAGCTTAGGGAGGTTCCGGACGCAGACCACTAAGCTACCTTGCTCAGGAACAGTTTCTCTTCGGTGCTTGAGGGCTATCTACTTTAGCTAGAGAGAGAGAGACAGAGTATCTTAGAGTAAAGCAGTCTTCTTAGAACAGATAGATCTTAGTCTTTAGCAGAGCCTGGTAATCAGCGGAGAGACGCTATGCTGGCGTTCTGCAGGCAGGAGAGGAGAGAGTCAGAGTAAGTGAATCCGTGATAGAATGCTCATGCTCCCAGCTGCCTCCTCCTCCAGCCTAAAATAAGGCTGATCTCGTGCTTCTCAACACCACAGGTGTAGAGACTGCCAATTCACCAATGCTCTCATCTCGAGAGCTCACTCATGCTTATTAGAACCAAATCTCTCTCCATGCCCTTTTCACCAAGGTGTTCCATTACAGGTATTTCCTATAACTCTCACTCCTCCTAGCCATAGGCTAGACGGGCTGCTACAGATAGCAAAATAAAATAGGTAACTTTGCTCACTAATCTAAATCTGATCTGACAGTGTAAAATTCTTCCATTTGAGGTACGTTATCTACACAGATAGTAAAATAAAATAAGCAACTTTTCTCACTAATCTAAATCTGATCTGACAGTGTAAAGCCTTCCATTTGAGGCATGTTACCAGACACTTCACATAATCTTCATAGTGATCCGCAGGGAGTCCTTGCTGACATCACCCTGGGCTGCTGGGCAATCCTCATCTTTCAGAAACCCACATGACCTACTCCCCCCATGGTCAGGATGAACAGCTCCTGGGGGCTTAAAGTTTCTGTCTTTTCCCAGGTCTTGAACCTGGGCAGGCCCCTAACACATTAAGAGCAACCAGGCCAGAGCAGATGCTATGGCCAGTCTGCAGCAGGAACTGAGGAAGGGAGTCCCTGTGGAGCCATCAGAGCACAGAGGGAGGGAGAGGTCCAAGAATGTCAAACTGTTCATGTCTGCAAGTGCAAGAGTGCCCCATTCATGTTTTTAAAGGATAGAGACCAGTTAAAACCAGTGTGCAGGGCAGGGAAGGGCAGTATTCTGGGTTGAAAAATGACAGCCTAAGGGTAGTTTAAAAGCAGCCACAAGCACCTCTGGGGCTTTGAACACTTCTATGATTTCTACTGTTGTCTTTTATTATGAGTTTAAATCAGGCTTTCTGCATTGAAAGGGAACCAAAAGTAGTTAGATGGCAGGTGGACTAGTACGTCTTTCCATATGCACAAGGCCCTAAAGGTCACACTCTATAGACATGATACAGACTGGACAGGGACAGTTCAGGTTGCCTGCCCACCCTCAGTCACTTCTGGCTATGGAACCCAAGTCAAGTGACTCATTTACCTTTGCCTCAGTTTCCTCATCTGTAAAAATGAGGATCACAGTACCTACTCCTCGGGCCTCTATGAGGACCAAATACAAAACTTTATTAGAGTGTAAGGGAATTTCTCCTAACTACTGTATCATTCAAAGCAAAATAAAAGCGACAAGGGAGAAGTTAATTTCATCCAGGTAAAAGTCTGGAGTGACCGTGCTGCCCAAGGTTTCCAGGGACCCAAATTGTCCCTGGCTCATCTCTCTGACAACGTTGGGATGTGGGCCTTGTGCTCCTGGTTGGGAAGGCGCTATCCACATCCCACCCAGGCAGCAGGACAGAAGAAAGGACCAAGGGGACCAAGAGCTCCTGCTCCTCCTTGAACATTCCCTGAGCTGCCTCCCAGAGGACCCTTCCTAGTGGCATTTCACTGGCAAGAACCTGATTCCACGGGAAGCTTGGAAATGTACCCTTTTTACTAATGGCAAGTGTCAGCTAAAATTCTTTGGAAGGGGGATACTACATGCAAATGAGGGAGAGGAGAGTAATTTTCACAATTTCCAGTGGTTCAGAACAAAAGGAAGAAAGTAGAAAGGCCTCTCTCCCTCTGTGCCTCCCTGTATGGGGATCTGTGGATGCTGGAGAAACAGAAAGTGCAAGATCAAAGAGACAGCAGGCAATGAAGCCCAGGCACAACACGCTCCTACACACCCGGATGTGCCCTTCACGGGGGCTCAGTGCAGGAGCGTCGCCCTTCAGCACCCCTAAGATAAGGTGACCAGACATCCTGCTTTTGGCAGGACAGTCCTGATTTTTAACAATTTGTCCCACGTCCCACAGCATTTTTAAAAAGTCCCAATTTTTGGAAAAAATGCGCTACAAGCTAGGGAACAGCGGGAGAATGGGAAGGGAATATGAAGTTTTCAGCTGCTGAAAAGGTTAATGTAACTCCATTTGGGAATGAAGAGGTTAATGTAACTTCATTTGGAAATGAAAAGGCTAATGTAAACTCCCTACTCCCCTCCTGGGCAAGGCCACCCAGGTGGACCGGCACCCCACTCCTTTGAGCCACAGGCACCACCCTATATATAATTTTTTTTAATGTATTATATTTGTAAATTGTACTTATGTTGAAATTAAAATATATATATATTACAATACTATTTTTGCATTCTATGAAAAATTTTGTTGCTCCATATAGACCAAATTTTTTAAATTAAGAACACCCCCCCACCCCCCCACCCCACCCCACCCCACCCCCACCCCGCACACATCAATGGTGTCCCGCTTTACCAATGTTAAAATCTGGTCACCTTAACCTAAGAACTAAAGCTAACTAGAGGGAGGGAAAGTGGCCTGTGCAAACTGCCTGGAAACACTCTCGCAGCTCCCTGGGCCCTCTCACTCAGTGGGGACAGGGAAACCATGAGACTACAGTCATGGTTGTGGGCTTTCAGGCATGCAGCGATAACTAGTCACCCGAATTGCTAAATAGATGGAAAGCAACAATGGGCTAAGATGGCATTTGAGTCCCCCCATCACAGCCCCATAATTGTAATTTGAAAAGAAGCCAAAAGCAATAGTCTCAACAGTCATTTTCCAGGTACTAGTCAATGCCCACAATAACCCCATTAATTCTTTTCGTAATCCTCAAGTGGGTGACATAGTTCTTTCCTAAAGGTATTAAAAGGCCAAGACATACACTCTGCTAGGGCCAAAACAATCTCATGTGACAGTGAAAAATACATGCTGAGGTGCTCTCCTCACTTTTTTCTTTTCCTGGAGACAGCTTCTCACTCTGTCACCCAGGCTGGATGTGGCAACATTACTGCTCACAGCAACCTCCAACGCCTGGGATTAATCAATCCTCCTGCCTCCACTTTTGCTGCCGCTTTCATTAACTTTATTTATTTACTTTTGCCAATAGTAACTTTCATTAGCTTTAAAAAGGCAGGATCTATCCTTGTGTCCACACTAGGTTTCAGATCCTGCCACCAGGTGGCAGGAATAATCAGCATCTGAAGCTCCTAATGGTACCAAAAAATGTCAGGATTCTGGGAGGGATCATGAGAACCAAATTTAAAGTGTGCTATGTGCATGGGGGGTTAAGACTTGGGAAGATGTGACCTGCTTGGTGTCACATATGTAAGTCAGGGTCTAAGGACTAAGTCCCTTAGTCACATGTGTACTGTTACTCAACTAGCTCATGCTTGGTTTTGTTTTTAACATGATATTAAGAAAATTTTAGCACCAATCAAAGCAAGAGAGTAAGGCCAGGCCAGGTGGCACATGCCTGCAATCCCTGTGCTCCTAGTGCTTTGGAAGGCCGAAGAAGGACAATTGCTTGATCCTAAGAGTTCAAGGCCACAGTGAGCTATGATGGTACCACTACTCTCTAGCCTCAGTGACAAAGCAAGACCCTATCTCTAAAAGAATAAACAAAATTAAAGTAGAATAGTAAAATGAGTCCTTAAGTACAGTAGAACCTCCAGAGTTGACCACCTCCTTAAGTTGACCTGATTTTCATAGAACAGACATGCACCACATGAGAATATCATCAGCACAGTAGGCCTAGTTCCTTTCGTTGACTATCTCCGTTTGTTGACTCTGTTTGAGTCTTTTGAGTGGTCAACTTACAGAGGCGCTACTGTGCTTATCAGCCAAATCCACAAATTAGCAACAGTTTGTCACTTTCTCACACAATAGACATGCATTTTCCTTCCACACTCTGTTTTCATAGCAAGTACAAGAGGCACTACTGTTCTGTACTGCTGTACTAATGCAACATTAAAATCACCATGGTTCATTAACTCACATAATTGATATGCACAGGGAACTGCTGCTATGTGCAAGAACTATGCTACAATAAGACAGAAACGACTGTCACACCAAAAGGGAGCATGGCAGCAATCCTTACATGAGTGAATCACATGCATGCTGTCAGACATCATTCGTGTTTATTCGTTCTTGTTTTTCAAAAAGTGGAAAATGCGATACAAGTTAGGACTGCGGGATGTTCCAGATTCTTGGGGCCAGTCAGAGACCTAAAGTCAACAAGTCATACATTTGATCTTTATTCGAGGACCAGGTCAAAAGCCCTTAGGCCTGCAGGCGGTTTTTGCTGACACCATATTTCAGTTGACCTACTCAAGAGAAAAGCAAGTTGGGATGAGATGGGAGTAAGACATCACATAAAAGATAAAAGACAAACAAGCTAAGTGTTCTTCACTTCTGCAGACAGCATCTGAGGGGTCGAGACAGCCCTCCAAGAGTGAACCTTACTCAAATGCTTAAAGTAAGAGTAAAACAGCATCACAAAAGAAGGCATTTTTCTTATGCTCGACTTTAGAGAGATTGCTTTATACCAAACAAAGCACATTTCAACATTTCGTAAATCTAACTTCTAAGAATAAAATTATCCAACCTATGGCTTACAACATTTTTCTTCCTTTCCTTTCCTTTTTTTCTTTTCTTTTTTTTTTTTTTCGAGACTGAGACAGAGACAGAGTCTCACTCTCAATTCAGACTAGAGTGCTGTACATTCCTAGCTCACAGCAACCTCAAATTCTTGGGCTCAAGCGATCCTCTTGCCGCAACCTCCCAAGTAGCTGGAACTACCAGTGCCCATCACTAATGCCCGAGTAGTTTTTCTATTTTTAGTAGAGGCAGGGTCTTGCTCTTGCTCAGGCTGGTCTCAAACTCCTGATCTCAAGCAATACTCCTGCCTTAGCCTCCCAGAGTGCTAGGATGTTCGATGTGAGCCACCACGCCTGGCCCTTTATTTCATTTTTTTAAAGTTGAAAACCTGTGTGACCTGATAGAAAGGAGAGTAGAAACCTGCCTCCTGGTCCCTGCTCAGCTTATTAAAGTAATCTGGCCTAGATGGGTGCAATTGTGTACCTCACCTCATTCTCTCCCTTGACCTGGACCACAGCCATCCTTTCTATCAGAGCAAAACAAAGCAAAAATTCTCAGCTGTTACTTGGATTAGATACCCCATCTAAACACCTAATCTTTGCTTGTCTCATCCCTCAAAACTCCTCGAGGTATCATTCACTGAAGAACATTTTTTTCTTTTTCGGTGCTGATGTTTTATTTTTGGAATCTATACTCTTTTCTTAGGATGAAGAAGACTTTTCTAAAAACCAGAATGTGTCAGAAAACAACAATTCGATTAGGAGCAGAGCTGTGCAGACTGGGGCTCATGTCAATACCACACAGGTATGGCTGGACAGTGATTGTGTGACTCTAGTGCCATGGTAACTGCTGCGCAACGGACCCCTGGTAACAGTGGGGACAGACAGTGTGGGCCCAGCCAGCACTCAGAGAATGAATTAAATGGTAATTAGCATGTGTACATCAGAGTCTTGGAGAAAACACACATGATAAAACAAGAGATTTTGTTCTTACACTGCTATTCTCAGGGTTCCTTGATGGGAATAGTATCAGGCTTTGACAATTACAGATTTTACACTCTATTCCAAGGCCAAAAAGCATTAGTATTTTATCTTTTATTTTTAAAAGAGCATCTACTATAAATTTTAAGATAAATGAGGCAGATAGAAAAAGGCTCTAAGATGGTTATAAAACTGTATCCATCATGCCCTAGGGTTCGGGGTGGTACCTAAGTTTACACCAGTATGAGAAACTCTGTTTTATTTCACTTATATATTGAATATTGGGTAGGATTTTATTTAAAGAGAGCTTTCTGAAGCTAAAAATGGGATAAAAATTACCCATGTAGATCATCTACCAAAAAAAAAGTAATCCTGGGTTCCCAGTGTTATATCATTTTGGGGGGAGTTTTCTGATAACAAAAAAGAATAATTTTTTTTTTGAGACAGTCTCACAATGTCACCTTGGGTAGAGTGCTGTGGCATCACAGCTCACAGCAACCTCAAACTCTTGGGTTTAAGTGATTCTCTTGCCTCAGCCTCCCAAGTAACTGGGAGTACAGGTGCCTGCCACAAAGCCCAGGTAAAAAATAACTTTTTTAAAGTAGGAAATTTGAAAAATTATTGCAGCAAAATTTGGAAGACAAAAGAAAAGACCTGTAATTCAAAAAAAAAAAAAATCAGGCCAGGCATGGTGGCTCAAGCCTATAATCCTAACACTCTCGGAGGCTGAGGCAGGCGGAATGGCTTGAGCTCAGGAGTTTGAGACTAGCCTGAGCAAGAACGAGACCTCTTCTCTACTATAAATAGAAAAACTAATTCAGCATGGTGAGCAGATGCCTGTAGTCCCAGCTATTTGGGAGGCTGAGGCAGGAAGATGGCTCAAGCCCAAGAGTTTGAGATTGCTGTGAACTATGATGATTCCCGCACTCTGCCAGAGTGACAGAATGAGACTCTATCTCAAAAAAAGAAAAAAATAAGAAGAAGAAAAAAAATCAGTGCCTAAGATCTTGGAACTTTGCCTTTTGGGCAAACATACAGCCACAGGCATATGTCATCCGTATTGGGATCATACTATATATATTACAATATTAGGTAACTACCTATTTTACTTAATGTATTAAAAATGGTCATATCACTAAACACCCTTAAACAAAGAAAACAGTACTTTTGCTCACATACAACTTGGATGTTTTTAGCGGCTTTATTGATAATTGCCAAAAATTAGAATCAACCTATGTGTCCTTCAGTAGGTGAATGGATAAACTGTGGTACATCCAGGCAGTGCGTTATCCTTCAACACTAAAACTCCACTTCAACACTATACTTCACTCGATGAATGAGAGGAAGGGCTGGCTATTAGCCCAGCTGATAGAGAAGTATTCCCCTTTGGACCCTAGTACCAAGAGGATGTTTATCAGCTCTCAAAGGTGGTGAGCGAGTGTTCATATCCACAGACAGAGAACCTAACTTTGGCCTCTGGAAACAAGGCTGGCAGAGCATTAAAGGAGATTTACGCAGCCTCTGGTATTAACTTCATTTAGCACTTGGCTGACAACAGACCCAGGGTTGAGTAATTAGAGACAGGAACAAAAAGCACAAATATGAACCTGTCCCTTACAAAAAGAAGAAACTACCAACTGCACCTTTGGGAAGAAAGGCAGAATTAAATATGATCCTGGAATTTTTGTGATTGTAAGAGAGGGAAAAAAATGTCTGTGTCTTAGATAATAGGAGCCAACTTCTTGCACAACCATTTAAAAGGACTTATCGAAAAACCTTTGCCGGAATTCTGAGCAAAGAAGACTGAGGTCCATCACACCGAGGAGTCTCATTATTCCATTTCTGCTCCCGTGTTTGGTTTCTAGGGTGAAGACCATGTCACCATCGAGCGGGATTCTCCAAGAAACAAAGATGATGTGGAGGATGACCAAGAGACGCATGAGAAAGGGTACAGTTTTTAAATCAGAGATGGCATTTGGTGGGATCTCACCTAATATGCACAATGCAAGGGTATATTTCAAAATAACTTAGAGTAACACAATAACTAAGAAAATGCTATGAAGGTTTTGTTAACCAGTTTGGTGAAAATATTTCTAATTGTTTATAAAACCAGCACACTGTACCCCATGATTGCATTAATGTACACAGCTATGATTTAATAAAAAAAAAAAAAAGATAACTTAGAGTAAATCTTAAATGTCTTACCACAAAAAATAAGTAAGTGAGGTGATGGTTATGTTAATCAATTTGATTTAAGCATTCCACATTGTATATCAAATCATCATATTATATCCCATAAATGTATATAGTTATGATTTTAATTAAAAATTAAATAAAAATAATAATAATAAAAGTAAACAAAAAAACAGGGAACCACACCTACCTCCTATTTGGTTTTACCACTTTGTTTTATCCCAACTTAACTTTTCACATCTCTTTTTTTTTTTTTTTGAGACGGAGCCTCAAGCTATCCCCCTGGGTAGAGTGCTGTGGCATCACAGCTCATAGCAACCTCCAATTCCTGGGCTCAAGCGAGTCTCCTGCCTCCGCCTCCCAAGTAGCTGGGACCACAGGCGCCCGCCACAACGCCCGGCCATTTTTTTTTTGGTTGCAGCCATCATTGTTGTTTGGTGGGCCCGGGCTGGGGATTCGAACCCACCACCTTAGGTGTATGTGGCTGGCGCCTTAGCCAATTGAGCCACAGGCGCCGAGCCCCTTTTTTTTTTTTTTGAGACAGAGTCTCACTATGTTGCCCTAGGTAGAGTACTGTGACGTCACATCTCACAGCAACCTCAAACTCTTGGACTTAAGCAATTCTCTTGCTTCAGCCTCCCAAGTAGCTGGAACTACAGGTGCCCGCCACACTCCCGGCTGTTTTTTTTTTTGTTGTTGTTGTTGCAGTTGTTTAGCTAGCCCAGGATGGGTTCAAACCCGCCACCCTCAGTGTATGTGGCTGGCACCATAACCTCTGTGTTATGGGCGCCATGCCATATCCCAGTGTTTTTCAACCTTTTTTCACTTCACAACACACTTGAACCTATAGTTAAACTTCCATGGCACACTTAAATTATGGTGAACAATAGAAAGAAGAAAGAAAGTGAGGCCAAGGCTGGAGGATTGCCTAAGCTCACAAATTTAAGACCAGTCTGAGCTACAGCGAGACCCCATGTCTAAAAAATAGCTGGGCATTGTAGCAGGCACCTGTAGTCCCAGCTCCTTGGGACATTGAGACAAGAGAATTGCTTGAGCTCAAAAGTCTGGGGTTGCTGTGAACTGTTGATACAGGACAAGAGGTATCCCAGCCAACTCATGGAGCTGAGGGGCACAGACCGGCTGCCTCCGCCTTGGCAATGTTGGTGCAGTGGCAGCAAGCAGCAGAACCAGCCGGCTGGAGGGTAGGCAGGAAAGCCCCATTTCCTAGGCCTGGGAATAAAAAGGATTGTAGCCATTCATTTGCAACCCAGATATGTTGTTCCAGACATATCCCAGACAGAAGTCCCAGACCTGCTAAATGTAAACTACCTAGCCCAAGGGCCAGACATGCCCTAAACACAATGTCCCAGACATGTTGTTCCAGATATGTCCCAGACACTCTAAATGTAACTACCTAACCCTGCTAAATGTAACTATCAAGGGCCCCATGTGACTATATATGCCCCTAAACAAAGAGCCTACAGACAGACAGACAGGGAGAGAGTTTCTCTCCTGACTCCAGTTTTCTCTCTCTGCCAGGAGCTCTGGCGCATCTGTA
>CAUYQV010007991.1:0-50076 GCA_963574575.1 Galagoides demidoff
ATAAATTTCCCTATTAGGACTGCCTTTGTGATATCCCAGAGGTTCTTATAATTTGTGTCTTCATTACCATTTTGTTCCAAAAATTTGGTAATTTCCTTCTTTTTTTTTTCTTTCAGTTGTTGGCCAGGGCTGGGTTTGAACCCGCCACCTCCAGCATATGGGGCCAGAGCCCTACTCCTTTGAGTCACAGACGCCACCCTGGTAATTTCCTTCTTAATCTCATCTATGACCCAGGTATCATTCAGCATGAAGTTATTTTATTTCTATGTATTTGTATGAGTATACAGATTCCTGTTGCTACTGAGTTCAAATTTTATTCCATGATGGTCCAAGAAAATACAAGGAATAATTTCTATTCTTTTAAATTTGCTGAGGTTAGATTTGCAACCTAAGCTGTGATCAATTTTGGAGGCTGTTCCATGGGATGCTGAGAAGAATATGTATTCAGCTTTATTAGGATGAAATGTTCTGTAGATGTCTGTTAAATCCAACTGTTGAATGGTTAAATTTAAATTTAAAATTTATTTGCTTAGTTTCTTATTGGAGGATCTATCCAACACTGCCAAAGGGGTGTTAAAATCTCCAACTATTATGGTGCTGAAGGAAATCAAGTTGCTTATATCTGTTAGAATCTCTCTTAGAAATTGAGACGAATTCTGGTTAGGGGCATAAATGTTAATAATTGAAATCTCATCATGTTGAGTGTTGCCCTTCACAAAAATGAATGAATATCCTTATCTTTCCTTAAAGTTGTTGGTTTAAAACCTATTGTATCTGCAAATAAAATTGCAACATCTGCTTTTTTCTGATTTCCATTTGCCTGAATTAAAGATGACCATCCCTTCACCCTGAGTCTATGTTTATCCCTTAAGGTACAGTGAGATTCTTGAATGCAGTAGATGTCTGGCCTGAGTTTTTGTATCTAGTCGACCTGTGCCTGTTTTGTATCTAGCCCAACCTGTGCCTCTTTAGTTTTATATCTAGCCCAACCTGTGCCTCTTTAGGGGGAAATTAAGACATTCACATTAATTGAGAGTATTGATAAATCTGGTAGTATTTTTGGTATCGAGTTTTTCAGAAGTCCAGTGGACATTTTTAATCCTTTTGCCACTGCGAAAGTTGGTATTGAATCAAAAGTCTCTGAGTGAGTTTACTTTGGTGATGGGGATTGTGCTGTTCATTATGGAGGATAGGTCTGAGAATGTTCTGGAGAGCTGGTTTAGTTATGGCAAATTTCTTCAACATGTGCATGTCATTGAAGTATTTAATTTCTCCATCATAAATGAAACTCAGTTTAGCTGGATACAGGATCCTGAGTTGAAAGTTATTTTGTTTAAGGAGATTAAAGGTTGATGACCATTCTCTCCTAGCTTGAAAGGTTTCAGCATAGAGATCTGCAGTCATTCTACTGTTCTTCCCCTTGTAGGTTGTTGTTTTCTTATGTCTGGTGGCTTGCAGAATTTTCTCCTTTATATTAACTTTGGTGAAGCTACTTATAGTGTGTGTATGAGACTTGTGTATGAGACTTTTTATTTGGGGTGAGTCATGCTGGTGTTCTGAAACTTTCTGCTATCTGAATTTCAGAATCTCTTGGCATGCCTGGGAAATTCTCTTTGATTACTTCATGAAGTAGAGCATCTGTATCCTTTGAAGCAACCTTGTCACCTTCAGGAATTCCTATAAGGTGAATATTAGGTCTCTTTGAATTATCCCAGAGCTCTCTGAGAGAATGATCCATTTTTGCTCTCCACTTTTCTTCCTCTTTGAGCATTTGGAAGTGTTCAAAAGCTTTGTCTTCAAGTCTGAGATCCTTTCGTCTGTCTGCTCCCTTCTGTTACTAATTCTACTGTATTTTTCAGATCTTTGAGGGCTTCAAGTTCTTGCCTCAATGTGTCAAAACCTTTGGTGATTTTGTCTTTGAATTTGTTGAATTTTTGAGACATCTTTTGAATTGCTCCTTGAGATTCTAATTCCATCTTTACCTCCATTCTGTTGATCTTATTTGCTATCCAAATTCTGGACTCGATTTCTGACATCTCAGCCATTTGTTTATGAATGGGATCTTGTGCTGTGTCTGCCATATCCTTCCTTGGGGGAGTTGATCTACTCTGATTATTCATGTTGCCAGAGTTTTTCCACTGATTCTGCCTTATGATTATTTTTCACTGGTTGGCTAGATGGGCAGGTAAGGTGAAACTGGATTAGGAACTCCTGGAGTTGTGGTTAATCAGCCCTTTGTCAAGGATCTGGGACTAGTGACTGCAGCTTTTTCCCCTACAGCTTTGCAAAGGACCCATACAGTATTACATTCTGAGGCTGAGGAAACCGGCTTGGTATGGTGGGGTTAGGTGTCTCTGTCTTGTATTCAGCTGGTCCTTGTCTGATCCTAGTGGATCAGTGACTCTGGTTTGAAGTCTTAGCTGAAGTTTGCTTTCTTGGAGTTACACCTTGCGTCACCATAAGTGTCCTGCAATTATCACTCTTCTCTCTCAACTCGGCTCCCATTCTTCAGCTTGACTGGGTACTTTCTGGGCATTATCCTTCACTCTGGATAGGAGCTTCTGTCGAAGGCTGGCTCCAGTCATCCATCTTGCTCCTCTTCTGTTTTAAGTTTCTGATGGGAGTCTGATTGAATTTGTCCTGAGAGGAGGTAGCAGCTATGAGGATTTTGTGTGCCATCAGTATTGGGATCACAACATTTTTTTTTTTCATTCAAAGGACAAAAGTAGATACTGAGGAGCAAAAGAAGAAAACTGAATATTTCCTTCTCCCCGCCATTGGATCCATCCTCATCTTTCCCCATCATACTCTATGCCTGGAGAAGCTTACTTTTATGCCCTGTACTAATATGCTATCCTTATTCTTCCTTCTTATTGGGTTTTTCTAATAGGAGACCCTGGCAGGAGTTGGGAGAGCAAGAAGGGAGTACAGTTAGGGTCTTTCTTCCCCAAAGACCACCCTAGAGGTTGGTGGCATCACTGTACTTAAGGAGCTAGTTCCTATTAGGAGACACTCTGGCTTCTAGTAACTACTCCTCTCCCTCTCCTCCAGGCCTTCATGGTAATTTACCCTGATGTTGCCTTGGGATAATACACTATCCATTGTTATTTTCCCCTTAAACTCTTCACACATCTTGGTAATTAGTCTCTCTGCTAAATCTCTCTTAATTACATTTGAGTATGCCAGATTTTCTTCAAGGACTCTGATGATTATACCAAAATTTTATGTCTCCTCTCAAAACTCTTTTGTCAATGAGTTAAGATCAAGTTCTTAATCTTGACCTGTGTCACTACCCTCTATCTCATTACCCAAGCCAGATGACTAGGTAAAATCCTGGTTATTCTTTTCCTTTCAGCCCTTATGCCCTATTTCAAATCAATGCTCTCTTTAATATCTCTTTTATACTCCTAGGCCTACTTCCACAGTCTTATAACTTAATATAAGTTTCTAACATAACTCCCTTCCTCTTCCTCAGTCTTTTGCTCACCAATCCATCCTACACACTGCTGCATTTCAAAAATGCAAAAACTGAGCCATTTATGTGTCATTTAAAACCCTTGGATATGCCTTCTTCAAACACAGTTCTAAGTCCAGAATCTTTAGAATGACATGGAAGATCCTTCAACATCTAGATCTGCCTGCCTCTCTCTTCTTCCCTTCACACCTTATGCTGCAGACATGCTGAATTGGTTGGCATCCAAGAACTGGCCAGGCTAGTTCATATCATCACATGTTGGCACATGCTATTCCTCTCCTTGGCAGGCTCTTCTGGACCTTGTCCACCTGCTAAATGCATAATCATTTTTCAAGACACCATTCAAATATCAACTTCTTTATGTGTCCCTTCTCAACTTACTTCAAAATAAAAATTATGCCACTTCTTACATTCATTCCCACAACAAATGTTTATAAACATATAGTATTAATGTATATCACACATTATTCTCTCACTGAAGCTAGAGCCCTGAAAGGAACAGACTTAGTCCCTTCTCTCCTTGAAGTCCAGCATAGAGATGAAGACAACACATAAAAACAGTTAAATGTATAGTATGTCAGTCTGTAATTAAAGCTATATATAAATGAAATGAATCAGGTTGTGAAGGTCTGGGAGTGCTTGGAGGCACTCCTAGTTTATGTTGGATGGTCTGGGAAAGTCCCATTGATGAAGTGACTTTTGAGCAGGACCTGAAGGAAGTGAGGGAGCACGCCATGAGAGAGTGGCATGTGAGGCAGAGAGCCCATCAATTTCAGAAACCTAGTGGCAAGCATGTGCCTGATACTACAAAGGAATAGCAAGGAGACCAGTGTGGGAGAAAGACATGACTGATGGGGAAAATCATAGGAAATGAGATCAGGGATAGAGGAGGCTTGTAAAAAAATTGAATTTCACTCAGGGAACAATGAAGAGACATTGGGGAGTTTAGATCAGAATGCTTATGTGTCTGACTTGGGTCTTCATAGGATTGTTCTGGCTCTGCCTTGAGAGCAGGCTGTACCTTGGCAAGGGGCTGAGATGAGGAGGCCAGAAAGGAGGCTGGTGTAGTAATCTAGGGAAAAGATGGTGGTGATTTAGATCAGAATGGCCAAGGGGGAGATGGGGAGGAGGGCTTACATTCTGGGTACATTCTGAAAGTAGAGATATATTAAAGAATCTGATGTGAGAGAGGGAGAGACACATGTGAGTGCACACATGCACACATGGAAATAGAGAGGGGAGGTTAGAATGACAAGGTTTTAGTCTGAGCAGCTGGGAAACTGGAGTTGCTCTTTCATGCCATGTGGACTCCTGCAGGAGAAGGAACTTTTGGCTGGAAATGAAGACTTCAGGTTCAGGCATAATAAATTTGAGATGCATGCTGAATGACTTGGTGGAGAGCTCAAGGAGACAGCTGGATGTCTAAGTCTAGAGTTCGGGTTAGAGATAAAGGAATACAAGGCTATAGTTCTCTATAATAACCCCTAGAATAGTCTTTTGGGTTTGCTTGCATATTTATACCTCTAAGTAAACTGTGAGCACCCTAAGGTCAGCAGCTAACCCTGATTCAGTTTCTTGTTCACATTGTCTCTAGACCAATGTTTAATGAACTTTTACAGAACAAAATGAATGTGTGTCTGGCTCTCGATTCCCCCTCTCTTCCTCTTCTCCTTTGTACACCTGTTTACCCTTTCATTCTTATCTTTCTGAGGAAGGAGCTATTCTGGGAAAATCTAATTATTTTTACCATGTTTACTTAGTAGGTCCTCTATAGTTGTTAAATTGAGCTAATTATCCCATACTTTATTCAACTCAATTTACATCTACATTTAGGACATAATTTTTAAATAAATAAGCAAAATTATAATTTTGAGATAGGTTTTCCTGCAGACCACATCTTCTCTATCTCTGCATCAGGCAAATGGAACATAAATGGAAACAAAATGGAGGAATTAATTCCAAAGCTACACACAAGTGATTTTAGTATGCTGAAATATTATCTATTATATAGAGATATTTATCCATTTTCTAGTGTTTTGTACTTTCCTGTGACCTCTTGTATATATTCCCTCTTATATTTCTTATTGCTAGCCTGTGACAGAGAACTAATGAGGATGTGACTTGCCAAATAGTGTGCTATTACTAAAGACAGGGTTTGGCCTTAACCCTGGTCTCAGTGACTCTAATTCCAAGATTCTTTTCTCCATTCTGTGGTGTCTATATTCTTAGTGCAAAATGTTGAGTTTTGAAGTGTTACTTTCTACTGATAACT
Source organism: Galagoides demidoff (assembly GCA_963574575.1). Classification (NCBI taxonomy): domain Eukaryota; kingdom Metazoa; phylum Chordata; class Mammalia; order Primates; family Galagidae; genus Galagoides; species Galagoides demidoff. The sequence goes on from CAUYQV010007991.1 coordinate 5,748, forward strand.
ATTATAATGTATGACTGAGGTCTAAGAAGCATCATGAAGACTCTTTAAAGTGATACAGGGGACAGATAAAATGTGGAGCTGATTCCTGCACTTGTCAGGATGCTCTTTCCATACCAGTAAGTCTTGCTGTCCTTTCTTCTCTTTCCCTTTTCCCCAAAGCTACTTGGCATTTCTTCCATCAATATCTGCCCTTTGTATTTAGTGTAGAACCTCTGGAAGAGGCTGGTTTGGCTCCATAGCCTCCATTCTTGTCTCGGTCATTTGCCTTTTCTAGAACTAACATTCAGAGTATTTTAACTTCTCTTAAATTGGCTGTAGTGGCCAACAGCAGACTTCAAAGGGGCTATTTGGATATTTACAAGATGCAGACAGCAAGTGTCTGCATAGGACATGGAGAATCAAGTGTTGAAGTGTCTATCTAGGCCTTCCTCCTCTCTGAGGGAGGATCTGCACGAGTCTTTCTTTCTTTCTTTCTTTTTTTTTTTTTTGGAAGTTTTTTTTTGGCCAGGGCTGGGTTTGAACCCACCATCTTTGGCATATGGGGCCGGCACCCTACTCCTTTGAGCCACAGGTACTGCCCTGCCTGAGTGTTTTTACTCCCTTCAGTGAGAAGACGCAGAGGCATCTATGTTTAAGTGAACACAGGCTTCCACACATCTGGGTTGCTTCTGCAGTCTGTATGCACAAGCTGTTGGAGGAGGACTGATGCACCCCTCTGTGCTCTGGGCTTTATAGCATGTCAGCAGCACAGCCTTCCCCAAGAGAAGCGCTAAGATGCCCACCCCAGGGCTGTGCCTCCGATGCATTCAGCTGATGGCAATGTGTCCAGGACTGAGGCTTCCTTCTCTTCATGCAGCTTGCCAGGCTACAAACTGGGCAGGGCCTCCCTGGGCCATCCTGGGAGCAAGGACTCTCATCAGAGCAGTGGCACAACCATCCAATTCCATTCCCACTTTCCTTGTGTGTCCAAATTTGGTAATCAAACCGCAAGTCAGAATTATGTCATCTTCTTGGTTGCCAATGTCACACTCCTATCTGACAATTGCCTTGCTGGCTCCTTTTGCCTGTTTATTCAGGTCAAAGTCATTACTCGGGTGTTGAGCTTACATAACTAGCATAATTAGGCAGTCCTTATGTTTTTGCAAATGGTCTCCATTCCAGTCATTCCTTCTCCTGGAGGCTTGAAGGTCAAAGTCCACCAAGGTGTAATGTGTTCATTATATGGTATCTTCAGTAGACACACAAGCTGTTTTGGTGGGATAACCTGGGCTATTGGTCCCCTAGGTGTTACCTAGGTACAACCTGTATCCTTATAAACTGTTCTTTACATATAAGCCAGAGAGCATACAGCATTATGTGGTCACTTCCATTGTTGCTACGAGTTCAAATTCTCAGAGGGTTGAGGTTGAGTGTTTTTAATTTTCCTTGTTGGTTTATTCTTCACAAGGTCACCTTATACATGCATGCATTAGATTTGTTAATCTAATAAGATTAAAGGAACCTCAAAAAACAAGCTAACCCAATGGAAGTGTGTTGTCTCCAATTTCCACAGAATAATCTGGTTATTACATTAAAACTTGCTGCTTACAGGCTGATAGCTCACACCTGTAATCCTAGCACTTTGAGAGGCTGAGGCGAGTGGATTGCTTGAGTTCACAAGTTTGAGACCACCCTGAGCAAAAATGAGACCCTGTCGCTGCTAAAAATAGAAAAATTGAGGCAGGAGGATGGCTTGAGCCCAAGAGTTGGAGGTTGCTGAGCTATGACACTACAGCACTCTACCCAGGGTGATAGTTTGAGACTCAAAAAAAAACAAACAAAAAAATTTTGCTTAGTTGAAGTTGTGTAAGTGAAAAGTCTCTGCCTTCACAGATAGGTATTTAATCATGGTGGAGATTAATCTCATATTTGTATGATCACTGGGCGTAGGTACATTGTGTCTGGGAGATAGACTATATCTGGAAGCACTACCTACCCGTTTACCCCTGCTTACAGTGTTTTAGCATTACGTATGTCTCTCTATTCTTAGCAAAACTCACAAGTCATGTTTATGCTTAATCCCAACTAAAATTTTTATCAGTATTTTTTTTAAATGTTACAATTTCTCAAGGAAATATCTGCCAATCTTGTACTTTTTATTATTATCAAGAGATGATATCAACATCTACACTGAATGAACATTTCCCTTTTTTTTTCCCTATGCCTGGAGTTTTCATTTCTGACAACTGTGGGATTCATTTTCCTAACCCATGTTATTTTTTACTAGAACTCTGAATCATTTCTTTATTCTGCCAAAACACCAGTCACTACTATTGGTAATAGAGCAAAAAGCCAATAACATTATAAACAGAGTTAGTATGGTTATTAAGTGTTGATTCTAGGAGACTTCTAAAATATTTTTCATTGGCTTTAAACTTTTAAATATGGATATTAAGAATTCTTTAAAAAGAGAGCTATATAGAAATATCACTGTACATTCATTTATAGAATGTCAGAAAAACAAAAGACATGGGATTACAAAATTATCAATGATATTTCTTAAATTTTTCTTTGGTGAATAAGTTTTCTATTTTAACAAAAAATTACTTTCCTAAAAGCCCATTTTCCTGTTGGATATAGTCATTTTTATTGGGTAGAATCCAGTTATCCAAACTTATAATATATTTTAGTTTTTTTCTTTCTTTCTGGCTGATCTTTTCTTTCCTGTCTGGGATGGTACCTTCCATAATCAGCATAGCAGCCATGTAGGCCAGATTATACAGTTTTCTATTTCTTGAAATACTTAATTCTAATTATCAGACATTTATCTTAGATTTTGTATAGATAGTATTAGAATAATTTGTGTATTTTTAAGCACTAACATTTGTCTAGCACTGTGTGGTAGGTAAAATAAGTTTCCTAAAGATGTGCATATCTCTGAAATTTATAAATATGTTACCTTATATATCAAAAAGGTCTTTGCATATGTGACTAAATTAGAATCTTGGAATGGGAAGATTATCCTGGATTACCCAAGTGGGCTCAATGTAATCAAAAGGGTCTTCATAAATGAGAGATAGGATAGTCAGATGATGGAAACGGTGTTGGAGGGATACAGCCAGGAGCCAGGGTATGTGGGCAGCCTCTTGCAGGTGGAAAAGGATGGCAAGGGAAGTGTTTATTCCCTAGAGCTCCAGAAGCAATTCAGCTCTGCCAATGCCTTGATTTTAGCTTCATATGATCTATCTTGAACTTCTGACCCCCAGAACTGTAAGATAATCAATTCATGGTGTTTAAGACTTTAAATTTGTGGTGATTAGTTACAACAGCTATAAGAAACTTACAAAAGCACTTTCACATATGCTTATTTATTTATTTCTCATGACAACTTTGTGTAGTCATTTTATTCATATTCTAAAAGTGAGTACACTGGGGAACATCAAGGATGAGATTGGCAGGACAGCTCGTGAAGCCTGAACTTGAATTCTAAACAGCTGGTTAGAAGTCCCGTGTTCTTTTATGATGCCACACTTATTCGCATAAGTTACTGTGGTTTATTCAATTAACTGGAAACAGAACACATTCATGTCAAACATCAGTTCAGGCTTAAAAAACTATGGAATTGTATGCTATCAGGGGGATTGAAAATATCAGTCATTACAACAAAAATCTGATTTCTCTAACATATTCTTGGAAGCAGAGTGGTGATGCCATTCACTCACTCATCTAGTTGTTTATCATTTGCAATGATTTAGAATTATATTCTAGACCCTCGAGTGTGGAATTTTCCAGCAAAGAGTCAACATAACACCTCACTCTGAAAATTTTTAGTGCAAAGGTGATAACAAAATGAATATACAAGAAATATACAATTAACAATATTGACTTAGATGTTATTTATGGTCCTAACTAAGGCAGGAAGAATGAGAAAGCCACAATAAAAGTTTACTGGGCATTATCTTGTTCATCCTCTGCACCAGTATCTTACAGAGATTCGATTATGATGAGTCTTACTTTTGTTTCCGTTTTTACAAAATATAAAAATTTTACATATCTAAATTTTCAATTATCTTATTATAATCCTCGCCGTACATTTTATGAAGCTATGCAGTGTTGTGAATGGTCATTGCTTTCTTGTTCTGCCATGCGTGCCACTCCAGGAGAGGACTCTGACAGAATGTTGCTGCCATTTCCACTCCAATTAGGAGGCAAAAAAAACTGTGCTTAACTGTCTCTAAAGTTCTGAAATCTGGTATGGACTAGAGGTGCTATCTGTCCCCATAAAATTTAAGAAAGATGCTTATCTACTTATAAATAAGTTTTCCAACAGTCTGTATTCCAGAATAAGCATAGTAACTTCCCTGACAGAATACCATTACTCTGTAAGTTCCCTAAGCCACAACAGCTTGAGGTGCATTGGAATTGTCATCAATAACAAGGATGAAACAGGTGTTTACGATTGAGAACTCACTAGCAGAAATCACTGGATCCCCAGGCTCCTTAGAAAACCTTCCCTGTGAGGAGTTTCCACATCTTTTTCCCTCTCAAGGTGTTTTCTTCCTTCCCTCCTTGTGGTGGAGGTTTTTCTGCTTTCCCCAGTACTCCCCACTGGCAGCAGCCCCGGAGCTGGTGTTCCCTCTCACCCTCCATACTAGTGGTGATGCTGCAGTGGTCCTAGCTGACTTCCTGCTCTGCTCACTGCAGGGGAGGGCACAATACCCTCATGCTTTTGCTCCTAGGCCCCTGAGCTGTGCTGAGTTCTTGGTTTCTCAGGTTTCTAAGCACTTTATCTCCCACTTCTTTCTGGTCCCCAGTTCTCTATTCAGCAGGCTCATTCCTGTGAGGGCATTCTGGAACCATGCCACACCCAACACTGTACTTAGAACCCGAAAACAAGCTTACCTTGTCTCTTTGTCCCCATTAGGTGCCATGGCCTGGAGTGTCAAGGAGTGTCCTGTTACCAGGAGTGTTGCTGTGCTCTGTGCCTCCATGTGTCTCATCACTGTGTGTTTCCTGGGACTATTTGGTCCTTCAGACAAGCACAGACACGCCTGAATTCTTGGTGTTCACATGATTTAGGCTCCGAGACCTTTGCCTCCCACTTCTCATGCCTTTGGGCCTTGTGTTTTCACTTCAGTGATCACCTGTCAGATTTTCTTAAAACTTTGAAAGCCCCTTCCTTCACCCACCCAACTACCACCCAATATGGTACCCCTATTTTTCTTTTTTTTACAATTAGTGTTTCTACTCTGTAATCCTCTCTGGGACATAATATCCCATTATTGTGTTATCTACATTCCTGTGACAAAGGTGAGCCCAACTTCTGCCTCTGGGAGCTCTTTTGCACCTACTTTGAGAGTTTCAAATTGGAGTAGTCGTACCCTTGTGTGTGAGCCAGGCAATCCTTGGGTGGAAACCTGTTAGAGGAAGAAACTATTGCATCCCTATTTACATTGATTTCTCATCTACACAGAAGGAAACTGTACCTGTTGTAGATCTTTATCTTGTGTCTTGACATCGTTGTCCTTGGCCTGAATGACAAAAGGCACCAGACCACACGTAGTCCCTGAGGGACCCCGAGGACAAGATTTGCTGAAAGCTTAGCAGTTATACAGTCACAGTAGGTTGTCAGTGTAGCGTCACACACTGTCATCTGTATTTTCCCACTCAAGTGGATACGGATTCTATTATCCAGTATTTCTAAATTGAATCTCAGACAAAATGTTGAAGTGGCACACAAAAATGGCTGCAAGGAGACTGCTGATTAAGATAATGCTAATAAGGCTGACCAAAGGAAAACCATGGTGGGGCCCACTCTTTTGTGCCCCATAGAAACTCTCATCAACCCAATAAGGTAAAAACAAGTACTTAATCCAAGAAGAGACCAGAAGTCAAAATAATCAACAAGACTATTTAATCTGTGGATTTAAAGTCATTATGGTTAAGAAAGAATTTCATTTAAAGATATCTCTCTGTGCTTAGAGATATCAGTCATTACAATTAGCAAGACATTTAACAACTAAGAATCTAAAGCATCATTAATACCATTTTCAAGTGGGAGCTGAAAATTATTTGGGGGCCATTAATAAACAGAAAATAAAACACATGACAAAATAATTCCAATAAATAAAAACTACTTGAAAATATATTTTACTTTTCTTTCAGCACTTTAAACTTTTTTGTATTTTGTAGATGTCTTATCATGTATATGACATACATATAAATATATGACTTATAAATAATGAACTGTATATATATGTGGGCATTTTTTGAATACCTTTGTGTGGATAGGATCACGTGACCAAAAAAGATGCTGGCGTTAGAGTCTTTGAGGGAAACCAGAAAGCACAGCACCTTCTGAGATAAACTTCCATTCAGACCATATTAAAATCACTGAGCATGAGTAAGCAGGAATTAATTTTCATTGTAGTCCTTTTCGAGAATCTCCCTGTAGGAATTCTTCTAATTTCAGGGATATCTCTATTCTAGTTTTCCCCTTGAAAATCAACATACCAGCCAAGCCAACTTCATCCTAACACCTTAATTCTGTGAAATGAAGTCTGAGGCTGTTGTGTGCCCTCTTCACATCTGCTGATTCCCCACCTCAGCATCACCACAGTGGCCTTCAAAGCCCTCCAGGGTCTGTTCTCACCCCCCTACCTCCTCCATTCTGATTCTCCCTACCTGCATGAACCTGGCTTGCTCCCCTCAAGCCTCCCCGACTTGCCTTGCCAATACATCAGGCCATTCCTCCCTCTCACTTATGTCCTGACCTACTTGAATGTTTTTCAACTATTGCCTTCTTAGTGAGGCCATTTCTGTCCTTTTCCCTGCTTTATTTCTCTAGTAGGCGCTTATCACCATCCAAAATTCTACCTATTTCATTTATCTTTCCCTATGCCTATCATCCTCCAGTAGGAATGTAAGTTCCTTGAGAGTAGATGGTATCACCCATTTTCATCTCTAATGCCTGAACACCATATGGGAACATTGCTCAGGCTTAAGAAATATTTATTGAATAAATAACTAAATGAACAAATAAATTGTTGAACTATCATACAATTCAGCTACTATAGTTTTATAACATATAGAAAGGGAGCTTTGGTTTGGTTTGCCCCAAGACTAGGACATTTTGGAAGATCTTTTTTGAGACAGAGTCTCACTTTGTCACCCTGGGTAGTGATGTGGCATCACAACTCACAGGAACCTTGAACTCTTGGGCTTAAGTGATTCTCTTGTCTCAGCCTCCCAAGTAGCTGGGACTACAGGCCCCTGCCACAATGCCTGGCTATTTTTAAAGTCTCGTTCTGGCTCAGTCTGGTCTCAAACCTGTAAGCTCAGGCAATCCATCTGCCTCAGCCTCCCAGAGTGCTTGGATTACAGGCATGAGCCATCGCGCCCAGTCCTTTTTGCAAGGTCTTAGTACCTCCATCCTGATGTATCTGAGTCCTATTTGAGAAAAAAAGCAAACAGTTTCAGGAGAAATATTTTGGGCTTTCAACTCATAAAATGTTCAATTTTGAAGACCTATGCATCCTTAAATCCTAGGAAATGTATTTGAAGGAATTATCTTTGGATAAATTTATTTCTTAGATTGTTAAAAGGACTCTGTATAGAAATTGCATACAGAGGGTACTTACAAGGATTCAGAATTTAAAATATTGTGCATTTTATTTAAAATCATGTGCACAGGAATTATTTTATTGAATCTCTATTGTATAGAAAAGTAGCTAGAAGGAAACTAACCCTTGAAGTCACTGAGGCAGTAGATCTTTGGAAAAAGTAAATTCCAGAGGTGCTGTGGAATAATCTAGGAAGCAATATGATTGGGTGAATCCACGGAGGAAAGCAGACATTTATTGATAATAGTGAGAAGGGAAACAGCCTTATAGTAACATTGGAAATTAATGATCACCAGGAGTAATTTCTTTTTTACAAAGCAGTCAGTCCATCTCTTCCCAGGAGAGCTAACCAAGAGGATGATCCAAGAGCAGAGTTTAATTAGTAGGAAATAAAGAACTTTTGCAGAAATATAATCAGAGTTATCAGCAAACATCACAGAAAATTCTCACATTAAAGGGAATTGATGGCATAGGTATTTTCTTCTCTGACGGATCAATCTAATCCTGGCCTAAAGGTAATGGAGAAATTAAGAACTCACAAGGATGATGGTGCCTCTAAGTTATTTCCTCTGCTCTGTTAGCAACACTCTATTATCAGCAAGGAAGGCCTTCAGGAATGAGGTCATGCACCAATTATCATGAGTTGCACACACAACTCTCAGGACATTCCTGAAGTTCCACGTTTCCAGGACACAACTGAGATACTGCAAAAAATAAACCAGTCACTTTCCCTCCACGGTGAGAAGACGCCTGCATGGCACTTACTCTTTAGCAGCTCTTATAGAACAATTGCATTATCTGCAGACTACCGAGTAATGGTCATCACTTTTTCATCACTTTTTATTGTTTTTGATTTTTTTAAAGAAGAGACACTAGTTATAGGATATACAATCTCTTGATGTTGATACATTTGTTGAGTTGGCAAAAATTCAACTTCTTATAATACACATGTGTTAAATTTCAAAAATGTAATGATGCCTTTGTGACTCTGATGCAATACCCCTCTTAAGTTTGGTGTTAATGTAGAACTGTGACTTTTTCAAACCAATTGTTATTGTTGAAATGTGATATATGGAAAAAGCTTTCTTGCCAGTTTTAAGTTAAAGGTAAAGGCTTTGTTTAATTTGTCTTTCTTCCTTTACAACATTGAGTTTGCACCGGACTGATGCTCAATGTTTCTTATTTAAATGATTGACTCTCTCAATAAATGAAAGATTGAATCAAACATGAGGATTAAAGGCATGGTCTCTGTCCCTAAGAATTTCTGAATGCAAGTAGGAAGACACGACATCATTTAGTAGAAACAGGCACATGCAACAGTCAAGGTCAAACAGTGGTACAGATGGTAAGTTTTAATGGAATCCAGCAGTGGAAGCCCTGGTGGTAGACATTGAATTTGAACTGTATTTTGAAAAGTAAGTAGGAATTCAATCACTGGAGAAGATGCTAAGGTATTTCTAGCACATATTCCTAGTAATAGCTGTGAAGACCTAGAAATAAAGGGGTATTAGATGTAATCTCAGAATCATGAAGAGATTAGTTTATCAGAGTAAGGAAAATAAAGGTTGGGCTGGGAAATAGAGTCAAAGAGTAGACTGGACTGGAGTTAGACTGGGAGATCTACAGTGCCAAAGGGGCTTGGAGTTTATACTGTAGGCAATGCTGAACTGTGTACAATTATTGTACAGTTCCTTCAGTCACCAGCTACTTGGGTTCCAGAGATGCAAGTTGAGGACATACATTGACAGAGTTATATGACATGGAAGTGACAGGTACTCCAGTGAAGGTGTGAGTGAGGGGGTGGCAGTTGATTCTATCTATGTTTACTTAGCACCGGGAGCATCTGGGCCTGAGCCCTGCTCTCATGCTGGACACTTTCTGTGGTGTCCAGAGAGGGAAAGAAAACCGCAGTAGCATGAAGAAGGGCCCCAGATGCTCTAGGGAACATTTCCAGGAAATTCATGTCTCTTCCAACCAACTGTCCAGCATTTGCGCCATCAAAACTGAAATCCTACCCGACAAAATGACCACCAGTAATCCCCAGCAGTGCTTATTAGGAGTGTTTTTGAAGAGCTCCAAGTCTATCATGAGCCACATCAGAAATTTCTAAGTAATTTTCAAGTTCTTTAAAAATCATGGAGAAAAGTCACCATACTCCTTAACACATAAGACATTAACATTTTCTCTCCTTTCATCAAAAGATGCGAAAGACAATAATAACTACTATGTCTTTAAATTTCAGTGACAAAATAAAAATGAAGGCCACACGCAGAATTTTTCCATTATTTTTACCCTATTCATGGAGTGGCAAGAGCCAAAAAGTAACTAGTTTAATTTGGGCAATGTGGAGAATTGTCCCAGTGGTTTAAATATGTATTTGAATACATTTAAATGTGTGTTTACATATTTAACAGATATAACAGACATGCTTCTTTTTTTTTTTTTGAGACAAGAGTCTCACGTTGTCCCCCTCACTAGAGAGCTGTGATATCATAGCTCACAGCAACCTCAAACTCTTGAGTTCAAGTGATTCTCTTGACTCAGCCTCCCAAGTAGCTGGGACTACGAGGCACCTTCCACAACGTCTGAATAGTTTTAGAGACGAGGTCTCGCTCTGGCTCAGGCTGGTCTCCAACCTGGGAGCTCGGGCAATCCACCTGGGTGCTGGGATTACAGGTGTGAGCCACTGCACCCAGCTGACATGCTTCTTCATAAGTGTATCACTATAGACTTTCAACTTTCAAGTAAGAAGAAATTATTTAAGTTCTGCTGTGTTTGCAGAGAAGACACCTTGGCCTTCCCTGGAAATTTAACTTGTCTTAAAAGAGAGCTCCAAGAAAGCAAATCTGTTCAGAATGTTAACATGAGAGTGGGGCAGGGAGCTTTGCTTCTGCTAAGAGAGCTTGAAAATCTTTCCCCGGTGAGCTCTGCAGCCTCACAGGCTCAGTGGAGCCGGAGGATGTCATGCACTTGGAAAACAGCCATCGCAGAAGAATCTGAGCATGACACGACTTGGTGTGAATGACTTTGGCAGCTGAGGAAATGAAAACGGGGAGCCTGTCTTCATGTGAGGCCTGTGGAGGTATGGTGGCTTTCACATTTCCAGTGAAATTTGATGTTTGTGGTTCTATTTAATGCTAGCGTCCTTGCCCTGATTCATTGATTCAAAGCTGACCATTCTGAAATCCTCCCCTTCCTGTCCTAAGCAAAGACCCATATCACATACCACAAAAGCAACCCGTTTATGATGGACTCTTGTCTAAGAATCAGCATTTTCCACACATAGGTTGTTTCACCAAACTATTTTCTTAGCTTTCCAGCATTTCTGCTGCCTGGGCCTCAGAGACCTGCCTTGTCAATAATTTACACCTGACCTCCCTGGATCCCTGATTTCTGCTTTGCTATAACCTCTGATACACTATGGGTCTTCTTTTCTTTCTTTCTTTCTTTCCTTCCTTCCCAAGGAGCTGGGACTATAGGCACACCACAATACCCAGCTAATTTTTGTATTTTTGATAGAGATAGGGTCTGGCTCTTGCTCAGACTGGTCTTGAACCCCTGAGCTCAAGGGATTCTCCTATCTTGACCTCCCAGAGTGTTAGGATTACAGGCGTGAGCCACTGTGCCTGTCCCACTTGAGGTCTTTTACTGTGACCACCTGGCTCCGCTCCTGACAGCTGACTCCTGCCTATGCCAAGTCCCAGTACAAAACACTCCCACATGGTTGTCAGATTTGCTGGCTTTGACCTAGACGTAGATTTCCTTACTGAACTACCATCCGCAGACACCATACAGTTGTAAGACCTTATTCAGGAGGGTTGTGGAGTCACTTCCTTGGGAAGTTTTCATAAGGAAGGCTGAACAAACTTGTTCAAATAGTTTGAGTTCAGCCTTGGACTCAGCAGTAGCCTTAATAATTAATTTTATGATCCTTACCAGCACTGTCACTGCAAAACCACATAGTGCCAGCCTGAAATCTAATCATCTCTGTGACTTACAAACATTTCTGACAATCTTTTCTGAGTTTCAGTTTCAGGTCCCTGTCACATGCTACGAGTGTCATGTATGTGCAGATGCAGGTCTCACAAATACTAAAAGAAACCTGGAATTATGATGATATAAACCAAAGCAAAACCCTCAAAACACATAAGACGTTTATTTCTCCTCTGACTATGCAGAAATCCCAATGGACATCCCTTATCATTTATTTTACCTGGCAAGAGACTCCTGAGAAAAGCACTTTTATTCAAATTGCTTTGATTTGCTTTTTGTTCAAAGGATAGAAACCAAATCCATGCCTTTCTGAATTAAGCCTTCCCACACACATTGTGTGAAGGGGATAAGTGTCAAACCTTCTATAGGCAACTCTGTGGCCAGAAAGTTACAAAGGGAAGAGTGCCTTGAAAACACAGAAAAAGATTAATTAACATCAGACATCAAAGAGTCTGGGAGGATGAGCTCTTTGCTTGGCTAGTCCACAGCTCTCCATGGTGGGAAGTTAGAGAAGTGCTCACAGGTGAGATGAGGCAGGTGGTGGGATTAGGACGAAGGAAGCCTTCTCTGCCTCCTGGCATGCTGACTTAACATGCAGCCTTTCATGTTGGCCAATTTCCAATGTGTCCGGATAGAGAAAGAAAACAATGTCCCCCTACTTGTTCGCCTCTGGGGGACATCTCCAGGTAGCAATTCATCTCACTCCGAAGTGTCCAGTGTTTTCCTGTCAGAGCTGAAACCCTACCCGACAGACTGGCCACCAGACGGCCTGAGCTGGGCATTTCTTCAGCAACACTAATTCCTAGTGTCTTTACAGGAATCCTGACCCAGAAAGCTACCTCAATAGGTAAGAGGTTAAGAAAACACAAACAAACAGGGGAAACAAACTGGGAGATAAAAAATTCTTCAGCCCCAGGGAACTCAGAAAGGGTATTTGGAGCACAATTCACATTTGGGCCAGCCAGCTCTGTTCATGCTGATAAGTCATTTTGAGAAAAACAAATGAATTCATATCTGATAAAACAGTACATGGATAATACCAAATTCCTTTTGCCTTTCTAACGCTGTCGGGGGGCGGAAGGGGGGGGATAGATTAGTTCTCGCTGTGCAAGGGCTAAGGGAGGTACGATTTACCGTAGATGCCACACAATGAAATATTTTTTGGTTTAATCACTTTTTCATGGATTGTCCTAAGAAGTGTCCCTTCTGCTCAAATAATTAAGACATGCCTTCATGTCCCCTTACCTGCTGTTAGCATGGCAGCTGTTAAAATCTATTTGAAAAGTATCCATTGTTCCTATAACAAGTTAAGAGCAGCTCAGAAGAGTTTTAATGTATTTTTGAGGAGGTAGATCTGGTGTTGTTCCTCTTAAACAGTATTTCTAATTATATACACAGACACATATCCACACATGTCAAAGTTATTCTCCTTGTAACCATCCTCAGAAATTAGGGACTCCTCCAAAGAAAAAGGAGGACACATAAATTAGACTGGGAGTAGATTCTGAGTAGTAGCTCTCTAGGGTATAGAATCACTCCTAATGAATTCTGCATCTAGACTTAGCACTCACTCTCTTCTGTCAACATTTTACCCTGTTGGTTAAAAGGTAAAACACAAAAAACTCAAAAAATACCTGAGTCCTCTAAGGGCTATAAGCAAGGCACATGCAGAGGTAAGTGATATTTAATTCTTCTGGGGCAATTTGAAAAATCATGTAATTTGAAAGTTTGCACAGCAGAGCATTTCTAACCTAAATCTTGAAAGGTGAGTACAAAATAGACAAATGAAAGTTATTTTCCAAATACATCTAGTATAGTGTAGGCATACTCAACCTGTAACTGATTCGCTCCGTCATCTATAACTAGGAAAACCTACATGAGCGCAGGGATATACAGTAGAACCTCTGTAAGTTGACCACCCAAAGGACGGTAGCAAACTGGTCAACATACGGAGGTGATCAATATAAGGAATTTCCATTGAGTACACATATGGGGTGCTTGTCTGGTCTATGAAAATTAGGTCAGCTTGAGGAGGTGGTCACTATAGAGAGGTGGTCAATTATGGAGGTTCTACCGTAATTGTAAATATGATGGGCTTGGTTGTTTTCATCATACAAAATATAGTCTTTTGAGGGCTGAAGAGAGGGGAACTGTTACACTATAGTCTGTGTAATCTCAAGAGGACGAAAAAAACGGGGCAGATGTTTTAGCACCTTGTAGTAGAAGGACAAGGAAAATCAGGGTCTCACTTCCACGTCACTCTTTCAGCTCTTCCTCACTAGGAGGGGGCTGAATGAGTGTCTTCCTGTCCCTGCTTTCATGGCAGTTTATCAAGTTCTTTTTTTTGCAGTTTTTGGCTGGGGCTGGGTTTGAACCCACCACCTCTGGCATATGGAGCCAGTGCCCTACTCCTTTGAGTCACAGGCACTGCCCTCTTGGAAGTCTCTTAGGAGAATAGAATTGTCTAATGTAATTTTGCTCAAAATATTCAGAATCAAGGGCGTATTAATCTCTCTACTTTGCTTCCTGGACTCCAGACTAATGGGTCTTTCTTAAAATATGGATCAGATTTTGTTTCTTCCATCAAATCCAGGCCTGGGCTTGTCAACTGAAGGGTTGTCACTGTTCTCAGCTGTTTGTTCAGAGACAGTTCACAGAGTTCCAGAGAGTGTCCTGCTAGCGTTCCCCTCTCACCAACAGGCACTCTGCACAGGATGTGATGGCAGATGCCTCTCTGGGCCTCAGTTTCTCTTACTTTTAGAAAGGAATTTCAGACTAAGTGGACTCTAACATCCTTTTCAACCCTTTCACATCCAATTTCCTTTTCTGTTTGTTTGTTAGGAGATGAGTCTTTGAAATCAATGGTGCTTTTGCATCATTAGAGGGCAGACTTCCCTTGGAGTAGGAAATGAAGGAGAGTTTTAAGAAATTAAAATATTTGATGTGAAGCCTTGGATTCCTCTCTTGGTAGGCAAGCATGAGAGAAGGGAGGAACAGGGGAGGGAGTAAAGATGATGACGGTATTAACCACTAACCCTAGAGCAAACGTCCTCTATTAATCAAATTCCTAGACTATGGCAGATGTGTTTAGCTACTAGTGCCTGAACTCTAAGTCCTATTAGATGGTTATAAAATCAGTGAATTTAATTGTAAATAGCATTAAAAAATGAAATAAAATAAGCAGAATAGAAAATAGTATACATTCTGTACAGTAAAAAAGAAATGCTGTTTCTTCAATAGTATATGTTTGTGTGTGTACTGAATCACAGGTATAATACTTACCCTTAACTGTATATAAAGGTCAAACATTTTGAAAAAACTTGGGCTAAAAAAGCACATGTTACTTTTAGGGTTAAATGTTTACAATATTTATAACTAATATGAAAATGGGAGTTTTAGCTCTGATTAAAGCAAAGCAAGACTCACACATAGAGCAGAGTAATAAGTATCAAAGACCTAACTATTGGAAGGAAATAGAGTTCATTCTAATTTCATCACAGATATCAATATCTTCCACCTGGGAACTCCTAGCACTTTCCGTGTCTGAAAAGTCCTTTTTCTTGTTTTGTTTGTTTTAATCTGAGTAAACTAAATATTGACTTTGAAGTCAGACAGGCCTGCATTCAGATACTGATTTCATCAGTCTCTATATTTGAATTTGGAAAAATTACTTAGCCTCTCTCTGCCCGTATTAGTTGCCTTATCTTTAAAATTAGGATAATTGTACTTTACACACAGAGGTCTGTTTTGTTTTTTTTTTTTTTTAGGTTTTTCTTTTCTTTTCTTTTCTTTTTTTTAAGGGGAAATGCTTCATGACATTGGTCTGGGCAAGGATTTATTTTCAGATAAAATAAAAGTTGAGGCAATAAAAGCAAAAATAGACAAATAACATTATATGAAACTAAAAAGCTTTTCCATAGCAAAGAAAACAACAATCAATAGGTTGAGGAGATAGCCTAAAAAAGTGAGAAAATATTTTCAAACTATACATGTGACAAAAGGTTAATATCCAGACTGTATAAAGAACTCAACTCAAGAGCAAAAAAAATACATATATATATATATCTCAAATCATACAATTTTAAAATGGACAAAATATCTGAATAGGCATTTTTTTCAAATGAAGACATACTAATGGCCAACAGGTATACCAAAAAAATGTTCAACATGACTAATAATCAGGGCAATGCAAGTCAAAACCACAATGAGATAATTATCCCAACCCAGTTAGAACAGCTATTACTGCTATTACCAAAAAGACAGAATAATGAATGTTGGAGAGGATATATAGAAAGGGGAACTTTTCTACACTGTTGCTGGAAATGTAAATTAGTAGAGCCATCATGGATAACAGTGGAAGTCCCTCAAAAAAATTAAAATAGATCTACCATATATGATCCAGCAATCCCACTTCTGGGTATATAACCCCCACAATAAAAATCACTATACTGAAGAGACATCTGCTCTTTTTTGTTCATTGCAACATTATTCGTTAACAGCCAAGATATAGATTCAACTTAAGTGTCCTTCAACAGATGAAAGGATAAAAATGTGTGCTACATATACACAATGGAATGTTACTCAGCTATATCTGCGATTAAACCCTGTCATTTGCAACAACATGGATACTCTAGAAAACATTATGTTAAGTAAAATAAGCTAAGTAAGAGCAGAACAAACACTTAATAAACTCACTTACATGTGGAATCTTAAAAAGTTGATCTCATGGAAGTAGATAGTAAAATAATGATTACCAAGGGTTGGGGAAGCGTGAGGAGAGGGGAGAGTAAATAGAGGTTGGGCAGTGGGTACAAAGTTACAATTAGATAGAAGGAATAAGTTCTAGAGTTCTATTGCACAGTAAGGCAACCATAGTTAACAATAATGTATTATGTATTTCAAAATAATTAGAAGAGAAAATTCTGAATTGTTCTCACCATAAAGAAATGGCAAATATTTGAGGTGATAATTATGCTAATTACCCTGATTTGACCATTATACAATGTGCACATGTATTGAAATGTCACATCTTGTCCCTAAATGTGTACCATTACCATGTGTCAATTAAAAACAAAATTTAACAAATAAGGTTTTTAAATTATTTATAATTGGCACAGGATAATTGTACATACACACAGAGTTGTCTTAATAACTAAATAAACTAATATGTAAAACGTTTAGCCCAGTCTCTGAGACATAGCAAGCACTCAATAAATGATAGTTCTCATGGTCAAAAGAAAATTAAAAACATTTTCCACTCTTCCAACCTCAGGAAGCCCAAGTGCAGAACAAGCCATGTGATGGCTGAGAAACCAATGCAGAGATCACCTTGGAGCAGGCTGCATCTTTGTCCTTACCTAACAATGGCATGTTAAGTAAAAATAATAAATTGACACAGATAGCGAACGATAAAAGTTGATCTCATCTCGTAGTCAACTTTCAAGCTGCCACTCAATCTGGTTCAGAAACTGTATCATTTCTGGGCTGTTTTCCAGTTGCCAAACTAAAGAACACGATGTCTCTGTTCTGGGTGAGTAAGTGAGCTGTTGACTTGGGGCAATTCACTGCCCTGAATGGGATCCTGCTTCTCACCTCTGTTTCAAGTCATGATCTGAAGATTAGCATAAAACATCATGTTTACATGCAGGAGCTTTTAGAGTGTCTCCTGACAGAGGAACACCATATAGGTTTTGCAACTGTTTTTAAAATGAGCATCCAACGTCTTTTCTTACCTGGGGATATTGCCAATTAGAAGTGATGAAATTCATGTGACATTTATAAAATATAAAATCTCTTTATCTGAAGGCCATTTTGAACCTATTATATAGTCAACAAATCTCAAGGGACCTACACTTGGAACTTTGCAGAGGCTGAGCCCCCAGCCCACAAATTTACACATACTAGGTGGTAGAATGATGGTTTGTTTAAAGCACGTAACAGATCACATAATTTTGCATTGTAAGACATTAAAGAGATCAATTAGGACAAATCTTTTACTTTATAGGTAAGAAAACAAAGTCCAAAGATATTAGATTATCTGCCCAGTGTTGTCACATGGAAAGTGTGAGGCTAAGGACTTGAAATCAGACATCCTGTCTCCAAACCCAGTACTCTTCCCACTATATTCTAGAGTCCCAACAATGGGTATGAAGAAAAGGCAGTCTTTATAGTTCAAGGTCATGGGGGGACTATTTGTAGTTCCCTTCACAAGCAAGCCAGCCAATTCTCACTCAGCCTGGACCTAGGACAGACTTTCCAGGAGAGGCAGGAAACTGGGCTTTCTGCCACTCAACATCCCATTTTTCTCTTGAAAATGTAAAAAGGGCTGATTCCCTTTCTGAAGGGCACTTGGACTATATATTTCAAAAGTTCAATAAATATTCGTGACCTTCAACCCAATGATTCCTCTCTTAAAAAATTAATCATAAAAAAGAATAATAAGAATCTGGATGAGGGGAAAGATTTAGATGCAAGGATGGCATGTTTTTACAATGAAAATTCCTGTACCCAGGAGAATTGCTTAAATAAGCTCTGATATATTTATATCGTAGTTTATTTTATTTTATGTTCATAAAAATGATGTTGTAAGAAAATAACATCCAATAACCTGGGGAAATGTTCTTGATACATTGCTCAGGAAAGTACTTTATAAAACAGCATGTACAGAATGATTCTAATTTTGTAACAAAAACTTATATTTATATCTATATTTGTTTAAAAGAAGACTTAGATGAAATGTTTTGATATGTCAAGAATGAGTGGTGAAATGACTGGCCATTAGAATTTTGGCCTTTGGGTTTTGCTGTATTTTCAAAAATTTTGAATATAGATGGAGTTTATTTTTATAATGAGACTAAAAATATTACAGTTTAAGTCTTATTTCTTCCCTCAATATGACCCTGGGAATGTGGGGTAGCACTTCAGGCAGTTAGTAGTGAACAAAGGTAGGGATGTTGGCAGGACATGGTCTTAAGAGTTGTCACACGTAGTATTTCCAAACATTTCACTCTATCTACCATAAACCTCATCAAGGACATGCTTCCCCACCCCCACCTCCACCCCAGTAATTTCTTCCATAGTACTTCAGGATTACAGGTCTCAAGCTTTTGTAGAGTAAAGCCAGATTTTGCAGGAAGAAAATCCATGACCTAGGCAGTCTGCCTGTTTGCACTTTCCATTAGGAAAATGAACACCTTGGTAATATAAAATTGGAAAGAAACAAAATAAAACACATTGCAGTAAATGTATTGGCAATATATAAAAATCCCTAATTTATGTGAAGAGCATATGAGCTTATACACAGAATGTCAAACTATGATGCCCTGTCAGGTTAACCTAAAACTAACCTAGTAACTATTTACATTTATCTTTCTAGCGTGCTGCTAACTACTTAAAAAGAACAAATTCATATAGATGACACATGTCACCTGGAGAGGTTCCAATCAAGTACATGTTTGGGGCTTATCTCTGCTCTAGCACCAGAGTCTGGGTTACTCATTTTTGAACCATAACATACACCTATCTTAGTTTAATGACTGAGAAATTATTGGCCCAGAACAAATTTCATGCAAAAACACATGACTACATACCATGAGGCCAATCCCATAAACTACATCAAATCAAACTAGTAACGAAAGAAAGTATACCAAGAATAATTGATCATTAGAAGGAAAGAATGACAGCCCTCAAAAACTCTGTCCTGAAAAAATAAAAGTGCTAAAGCACTCATCTAAATGTCCCCTTCTCAAAAATTACACATTCCCAAATATCAATGTCTATACCGGTGCCATAGGAACTGGGCACTACTGCCAGGAATCTCAAATTTTTGTCAAATATGGGATTAGAGATCTGTGTATAATCTAATACAAGACTTTTCTTGGTTTATGAATAGGGAGTTACTTGGCAGGTTAGTTGTAAATGACCCTGCATAAAATCTATGACCTTATAACATCACCTGTGGATAAGAATTTAGGAAAGGACTCTCACTGTAGAATCAGAATTTTGCCTGAGGACCACCAGTGTGCCAGGTTAACCCTTTATATCACTGAGAGTTCAAGGGATTCTTGATTGATGGCAAGAGGATGTGAGTAAGAGACTTATGCATTGGTTCACCCAGTGCTTCTGAATGTCGACCACAGAGGAGAGGCTAAGAAGGCTTCTTCTGAAGAAGTGTGCAACACTCCAGGATGCTTTTCTCTATTCTCTGCTTGCTCTTTCCTTTTTTTCCATCTCTCCCTCCCTATTCCAAGTGTAAGTGGAGGCAAAAGGAGAAGATTGGCTGTGGGTGTCATTCCAGCCCAGTGCTTTTGGGGTTTTACTGGAGATTTCTCATTTTCTCAGTTCTTTAACCAGCCACCCCTCATTTCCAAGGAGTAACTTTTCTTTTTCATCCCTATACATCCATATTCCATAGAAATAAAGGGGAAGCTTTAGGATTTTGAAAACAATAAGAAGGTGTTGAAACCTCTTGAATAGCCTCCATCTTTGGAGAATTAATGATGATGAGAAAATTCCTAACTAGACCTAAGGAGAAAACTTAAGAATCCTATCCACTTGATAGGCACAATGATGCCTGAATTTTGTAGTGTTTAAGGATCAGTTGGGATTTTTGTAATGGGGTGGAGGATATGAATTCCAACATCTGAAAGGGCTTTTCATAACCCTTTCCTTTTAAAAGAGGTTTGGTTGTCAGATGTCATCTGGTCCTAACAATTCATATGTCTGCCTCCGGAGGCAGGGGATAATGACAACAGCAGCAATGATCTGGAGGCCTCATGATTCTATGGGCACCAAGGGGACAAGAGACCAAGGCACCAGCTGTGTGGCTGCAGGGCTAGGCTCTGAGGCTAATTAGTACTACCAGACTTGAGGGCGCCCCTGGTTGCTCCTGCCCTCTGCAGGCCCCACTGTTGTTGAGTGTGGTCAGAATGAGTCAGGCCTTGGCACTCTTGGACATCTATGAGGTTTGTCTTCTGGCCCCCTCCCTCCTGTCTTCTCTACTTTGTGCACCTCTTTAAGCTTCTCCAGGTTTTTTGTACCTCTTCCTATGTAAACTTGCAGTCAGAAGAGGGGCTGAACTTCACCTGACATTTGCCTATAGTCTTAGGTCGACCATTACCTTTCTGAGTGGAATTGTCATTCTCATGTTTTCCTCAATAGTGAAGAGAGGATCAAGTCTGCTGGAAGAGTTGGATGAATACATTGCGGTTTAGGGAAATTTCCCAGATTCCTTGAAATCATAGGATTGCTCCTTCTTTGGATGAGGTCTACTCTGCCAGGGAGTTGTTGAAAGATGTGAATTCAAACTGAAAACCATCACTGACTGCCTCCAGCTGTCTGTCAAAGGACTTCAAACAAATAAGTCTGATTTTTTCAGGGAAGAAACTGGGCTAATCCAGAAGTGCTTCCTTCATGTCCTTATATATACTCTCCTGGCTATAGGGAAGTGCCTGGGAAAGTTGACTAAATTTGCTGTGATTAAGTTTTCCTCATATATAGAATGGGTACCGTGATAATGGGATCATCTTATGGGAGGGTTGTAGCTCACCTCTGAGACTTGAAGGAAATTGAGATCTAACTTTGAAATAGTGCTAATGGGTGAGGGGTTTTGTTTGTTTGTTTGTTTTTAAGTATAAAAATTAAGCAACAGGCCATATTTTCTCACTTCGGGCATTTTGGCACCCACATGATAGGGACTTATCACTAGGACTCCCTTTGGCCTTGAAGTGGTTTTCCTAGTCCAGGAGAGCATGTGTGGACACAATTACAATTTTCTGCCTTGCTTCACCATGTACATCTATATATTAACTTTAATTTCTGCTGGGTCAACACTGTTCCAAACCAAGAACCACATTCTTTCCCTGAACATAATACTGGAAGGAAGGAAGGAAGGAAGGAGAAAAACTTGAAGATATGTCAATCTACTGTTAATTGCATTAATCCAAACAATCCTAATAAACCAACACATATTTTAGCCACATTTGCTTTGGCTAAAAGGTGTCTCTCTTAATATGTTTAGTGTTGTTATAAGAGAATACCTGAGGCTGGATAAATTATAAAGAAAACAGTGTATTTGGCTCATGATTCTGATGGCTGGAAAGTTCAAGATTGAGCATCTGTTTCTGGGGAGGCCTAAGGCTACCTGCACTGTTAGTAGATGGCTACAGGGAGCCAGGATGTGCAGAGATCATACAGCAAGAGAGGAAATGAGAGAGCAGGGAGGTGCCAGGCTCTTTTTAACAACCACCTCTTATGTGAATTAATAAAGTGTCAAATCCAAGGGTAAGCATTAACCTATTCTAGAGGGGGATCTGCCTTCATGATCTGCCTTCATGACCCTAACACCTCTCATTAGATCAAATTTCAACATGAGGTTTGGAGGAGACAGACATCCAAACTATAGCAGTTTCCCAGTACAGATAACACCTTAACAATGCAAGTATGTACTCATGTGTCTGTACATCCTACTAGATTCAGCTTCCTAAAGTCTCCAGGACCTCATTTGTATTTCTAGAGGCCAACACAGATGGGTTAACAATTATAGGTGACCCTTTTAGCTAGTTACTGAACCTTCCACTACTAAGAATCGTCAGAGGTGGCTGAGGTGAAGGTTTATTCTGTGGATATATATTCTAATAAGCAAGACAGGATCATGTGGCATCTAAGAAGGAATGTATGTGCCTTCTGGAGCCCAGAAAGGCATTGACACCAGCTCACATGAGTCTCCACTTTGATTTGTTATTGATACACCTTGTTTCTCTAA
This sequence comes from Galagoides demidoff, assembly GCA_963574575.1. Classification (NCBI taxonomy): domain Eukaryota; kingdom Metazoa; phylum Chordata; class Mammalia; order Primates; family Galagidae; genus Galagoides; species Galagoides demidoff. The sequence goes on from CAUYQV010007991.1 coordinate 28,104, forward strand.
TGTCCATCTCTTTCAGAGACAAGAACATCTAATGATGCCAACACCTTCCACCCTCACCTTCACTTCCAAGTGAAGTGAACCAAGACAGACACGAATAGGTGGCTTGGGGGCAAGAATGTGGGTGGAAAAGGACTGATGCATCAGCTCTACCCAGTTTCAGCAGCTCCAGCATTTTTCCATCACTCTGCTGGTATCACAATGTACGGGAACAAGTAAACAGTTCCGCTCACCACTGTGGTCCCAGCAGGGCCTATTCCACCTTGCTTCTGTCATGGGATTAAACGGCACAAGAAGCAGAATTTGGGACAAACCATCAACAGGTATGACAATGGCTGCAAATAATGCCTGGGACATGGAAAGTCAGATCTCAAAGAAGTCAGACTATATTCCAAATTCTAAGGGCCGTTCCTCCTTCCATTTGTAGATATAGCCATCACTCTTATCCCTAATACATCTCTAAGCAACTGCATACTATTATTAGTGAGAAAAGGATAGAAAGGTATACCTCAAAAGAGAGAAAAATCTTCTAAGGCACTAATCAGGGCTGCCTTGAGTCGCCTGGACAGAACACCATATACATATATATATATATATATATATATATATGTATAAATATATATACATACATATGTGTATATATATTTATATGTATACATATATATATAAATGTATGTATGTACATGTATACACATATATGTATGTATAAACACATATACATACATATATGTATATATATTTTTGTAAGTATAAATATATGTATAGATATATGTATAAATATATATACATACATGTGTGTGTGTGTGTGTATATATATATATTTTTTTTTGAGACACAGTCTCATAACATCACCCTGGGTAGAGTACTATGTCATCACAGCTCATAGTAGCCTCCAACTCTTGTGCTAAAGTTATTCTCTTGCCTCAGCCTCCCAAGTAGCTGGGACTACAAGGCACCTGCCACAATGCCCAGGTATTTTTTTGTTGCAGTTGTTTAGTTGGCCCAGGAGTGTTCAAACCCCCCACCCTCAGAGTATATGGCTGGTGCCATAACCACTGTGCTATAGATACTGAACCAAGAACACCATATTTTTGCTGTTGTTTTATTTTATCTCAGCCTTTTTGGTTCCAATTTGCTTCCGCTCTACAAGATGGGGAGAGAAGAAAGCAGCAAGAAATCCATAAGGAAAGTGATCCAAAAGAAGAGAGAATTGTAAGCAATTGATTATAAGGAGGATGAGGACCAAGAACTGAAATGTATTTTAATAAGTAACTTTTGCTAAATGTCCTGTGAGAATCTTTGCCCTCTTTGTCCTTGAGTCTGCTTCTGATGGATGGACGAAGAGAGGATCCATCAGCATGGGAAGTCATCCCTCGGTGGAGTGCTCCCTCCCTGCACCTCAGCTATGCATCTCTGTCCCCCAACTCCCACTGGAAATCTGTTATGGCAGCAGATACCATGCCATAGTGAAGTTGGCTCTTTCTCATGGGGACACATCAGGTCTCTCAAACATGGGACCGGCATATTCTTCTTCATACTTTCAAAACCTGGCATTTTGAAGAAATAATTGTTTGAAAAGAGTTGTATAATTTTCTCTGATAAAACACAGTAAAAAATAGTTTCCATTTGCCCAGCTGCTTACAAATCTTTAAATTGGAAGCCATGTATAATGTTCTTTCCTCCTAATTTTGTGACTACTAAGGGTAAGTGACAATCCTTAATACAGATAGAGCAAGAAAGACTGATGTTCATGCCAGGACCTGTGGTGGAGATACGATACAACAGTGACGAGCATTATTATTGTGGCTTGGTGAGTTTCTCCCTTGCTAGGATGATGATTGAAGTTGGCCGGCTGGTCAGGATTACCCAAAAAGCCCCTGAAAGCTGCACACAGCATTGAGAGCCTCTGTTACAAAAGAGCAGCTAGGGAGCCCCATCCTTAAGAGCATCAGAACAAAATGGGAAGATGTGTTCCCTGATGCTTTAGCACCACAGAGATAACAAAACCAAAATGGATCTCAAAATGTTAGAGTTCTTTTATCTTTTCCTGGCTCCATTCTTCTTTTTCAGATTTCATGACAAGTTGACATAAAGCAGTTACAGCTGGCACAACTGTTCATATAAGCTGTTAACCATAACAACAACAGCAGACCTCTCAGGGCGGGGTCATTGTCCTTGACACCATAACGAAAGTAGATCTTGTCTCTAATGGTTTCAAATGAATAGAGAAAATAAGATGGGCACACACTGGATGACATCCGTGTCACTGTCTCTACCATTTCATCCTGACCCCGTGTCTCTGCATCATCTTGGGTAGCCTCCCATTGTGCGTTCCTGGATTCTTGTTAGCATGTGACGGGGCTCTGTTCTGCTCAGAATGGCATGTGAAAGGACCGCTTGTGGAACCGCTCTCCATTGTTTGGGAGACAATAAAAGGATGTCTGATAAGCATCTTACAACAGATTTTTCTACAGCTGAAGCATATTGGCGGCATAATTTTCCAAATTTGCATTCTACCTGTGGCTCCACGGAGCTAACCAAGACTCCTTGCCAAGAGAGGACATTGTTCCTTCATTTCTAGAGGCTGCAAGCACTTACCGGATTGCTGCAGATATTGTCTTAGAGCTGGCCAATTCTCACACAACTAACTGGCAGCTATAAATCTCTGGCTGTTCAAAAGGCTTCTGAACTGTCTCAGCATTTCGGGAAAACCTATTTGACTGAGAAGCACAGGAGCAGGTACAACGTAGCCCATTTTCAAGAAGGGGTAGATGTAAAGAAACGTAAAAAATCTGGATTCTTTTTTATTTTATTTTTCAATTTCAGTTTGATATGAGGGTACAAATGGTTAGGTTACATTGTTTTCGTTTCTGAGGTAAAGTTCAAGTTGTAGTTGAGCCCTTCACCCAGGGGGCATGCTGAACACCCTCACTGAGCACATCAGGTGAGATCCCACCAATCACCCTCCCTTCTCCCCCTTCCACTCTCCCTCTCCCTTCTGCCTCGCTAGACTATACTTGTGTTTTTCTTTTCCTTGGGCTGTTACTTGTTTATACATTGGTTTCTTATTAGTGTTGAGTATACTTTTTCCCCGTTCTTATGATACTTCACTAAGAAGAATGTGCTTCAACTCCATCCAGGTAAACACAAAAGATGTAAAGTCTTCATCTTTTTGTATGGTTTAATAGTATGTATCCATGGTACACATATGCCACAGTTTCTTAACCCATTCATGGGTTGATTTGCTCTTGGGTTGTTCCCACATCTTGGCAATTAGGAACTGAACTGCAATAAGTATTCTAGCACAAATGTCCTTGTGGTAAAATGATTTTTTTTTCTTCTGAGTAGATACCTACTAATGGGATTATGGGATCAAATGAAAGTTCTTTTAATTCTTTGAGAATTCTCCAAGGGTAGATTGGAAGTGATGCTTTGCTTTATGGAAGAGTCACAAAAGGAGGATAGAAATTTTCAGCCTCTGCTGTGTTATTTTTCATTTTACTGGAAGTTTTCAACAGAGGCTCAATGTATTTTCAAGGACATTTTAGAAAGGTGTGTTTATATAGGTCGGAAACTACACTAATTGGCCTTTTAATGCCAATTCTAAGATTCAATTATCCTCTGACTCCTTTAAATAAAAGCATCCGTATATATTTAACATATAACTATAGAAATTTCAGTTAAAGAAATTTTTTTTTTATTTAAATTTTTTAATACTGGGGTACAGTGTGGGGTTTTCACATGCAATCTGAAATACTTCCATCAAACTGATCAACACAGCCTTCATGTCATTTTCTCAGTTATAGTTTTAAAACATTCTGGTTCTACTCTTAGAGAGTTTCACTTGTACCCCTGTAGGTTACTAAATTTAGATTAAGAAATCGAGGCCCAGAGAGGGACAGAGGTGGGCCCAAAGACACACAGCACATTTCTGGCAGTTGTGTCAGCTCCAGAATCCAGGTCTCTGACTCCAAGTTGGGTGTCATTTCTGCTGGCATTTCATGCCAGGAATTTATGTTAAGTCAGATCAAAGTGTCTGGCAGTGGCTCTTGTCCCCAAGGGCAGTGTGAGGAAGGGATTCCCTTTCAGCTCTTCCTTTTCCAGGATCTAGATGTTCTCAGAGACCTTGGCTCTCTTGTTAACCCTTCATGTACACAGTGTTCCTTAGAGTGTCCAAAGTTCTTTGCAAACTTTCAATCTCATTTACTGTTACAGATTAACAAGCCTAACCTTTTCTCTCTTATTGGAGGTTTGAGCCACCCTTTCCACCCAGTATTGAATGATCAGCACACTTCTGGGGCTTGCAGGGAGGGGGTGGGTGTAACCCAGAACATAAAACATTAATGAGCATTTATTGAATCAACGAATGAACGTGTTGAATCAGTGAATGAATGAAAGACCACGGGGAGTCCAAGTTCAGGGAGGGTTGGCGCTATCGGTGTTGGTTCCAGCAGTGACAGTGGGGTCTACACAGTAGATGTTATTAAATATTTGCTGTGTGGGGTTAAATCGGTGAATCAGCCCCTGAATTTCCCATGGCCTAGTGGGAAAGGCAGATGCATAAACAGATACTAAGAATAGAGAGGCCTGTAACTATAGCAGGGGTGCAGCTGGGTGGATGGTGATGGGAGGAGTGGGGGAAGGCGGGAGACGTTGGGCTAGGATCCCAGAAGGGGTACTCTTGCTGGATACCGGGCACTTGAACACTGGGAAGGAGGGAGGCAGTGCAGACCAATATGGACGCACACTGACACTTTATAAGAGGCAGAAGTCCATATACCCCCAAATAATGGGTCTATACTCTTCAAAAATGTCAATGTCAGGGAAAGCAAAGCCCAAGGAACTGTCCCATGGTGGACCCTCTCAGACCTTCAGTTTCCTGAAAAAGAATTGGATGAAGTTCCCACAGTCCTAACCCTGCAAAATTATTTGTGACAATCTAATACAATAATGGGTATCCTCTGCCACGTGCTATGCATAAGAAATGACTACTTATTTTTATTACTGCTTAGAATAAAACTACCCCAGGACCTGAAAGAACTAATTTGTTTTTTTTTTTTCTTTTTTGGCCAAACCTCATTAACTGATTGTCCAAGTTTATGCTTTATGGGAATACTGTGCATGTTATTTATGTATATACACACACTCAGCTGCATCTATATAATTCTCAGCAATTCTGCTCAGGATGTATTTTCCCACATTCGCAAGGGAACGAAATGCCAACATATTGTTGCGATAATTAAAGTCGGTAACATCACTCTCAGCAGGCCCTGCTGGAGCTCTCCTCTGCCGCTGCGAAGTCTGGGGTGGTTACTGGAGGTTCTCTTAAAGTGATACATTCACTTGGCCCATTAACGAGCATCCACTAGCTTTTTATTTTGCTTTCTAGAAATGAGAGCAGGCAAGACCAACTTGCTTTGTTTACCTATAACCAGGAATATAGGTCGTGGCCCTGGGAATTCATGGCTCCCAGCCCTGGTCCTGTGGAGAAGTCGCCAGGGCAACATGGGAGTGGGGAGGAGGAGAAAAGTCCTTGCAATTGTGAGTTATAACTGAGTTGGAAGAATGGCTAGCTAGTCAGTTCTTTGAGGACAAGGGTGAGTTATGTTTCTTATTGCGTCTGTAACACTTATGAAGTGCTTGGTGCAGAGTAAGACAAAGTAGGTCTTGAAGGAACAAATGAATGAAACCTAACTCCACCAGTGTTAGCCACCTGAGTCTCAGTTTCCTTATCTATAATTGGATGGCTGTAATAGTCACATTTGAAGGTTCTGCTGATAATTAAAAGTGATTCTATAAATGAAGCCAGAACAGGGATTCTGGTACACTATAGGAGTTGGTTTCCTTCTTGGCCTTTCCAGGGGTCTTCTTTCTTTGGAAACAGGGAAGAGACATACGCTGCTCTCTGGAAGCCCTTTGCTAAAGGGCTGCCCCTGACGTCAATGCATTCCCTGCAAGGAGGCTCCCGGAACACAGGCCACATCCGCGGGGTTTCTCCTCCAGGGTTCTGTGGCTGAGCCGAGAAAATTCTTGGTCATAAAACACCAGCCAGTGAGTGATGGATTTACTCACCTGGACTCCTGCCTTCTGCTTGAAGCCTCCATTTTATTAAACAGGATAATAAAACACCTTGAATTAGGAAGAGAGCACAGATGTGGCTGCTGAGAAGTCAATGCTCCTCTTTGAATTCTCATGGTACATTTTATATGTGGGGGTCATAAAACTGTGAAATCCATATCAGCTTGTTATTAGACACCAGCACCCTCTTCCTATATCAAGACTCTTGGGAAAGGTCATTCATTCATTTATTCAGAGTAGTGACTATTTTGAGTACCTAATTTGGGTGTCAGGCACCGTGCTAAGCTCTTGATGGAAAATTCCTTATTTCTGTCTCACATCAACTCAGTGAAAAAGGTACAGTTATTCTCCTCATGCATATGATTTCCAGAAAGCACAGATACCTTGCCCAAGGTTATGCAGACAATAAAGTACAAAGCTGGAATTTGGACTCAGGCCTCTGTGACCTGAAGTCTCGTCCGCTTGTCACCATCTACCCAGTGAGCACTCACTGACTACCGCATATGCCACTCACAGAGCCAAATGCTGGTGACACAGACGTGGGGAGTTCCTAGTCTGTGAGGAAGACAGCCATTCATCAGTATGAGTGCTAATAAGAAGCATTTCCTGCATATCAGGAAAGGAAGCTTCAGCATTCATTTATTCAACAAGTCGGCATATACTGAGTTTCTATTACCTAGGAAATGTAGTGTTGAGAGGTGGGATTTGAGAGAGAAATAAAACACAGCCCTTGCCTTGGAAGACCTCTGTCTAGAGGGAAGAAAGGCTTCAAATGCATGCATCTATGGGGCAGCCATGAATGATGAGTATAATCTATTTGTTGCAGGCAATCATGCAGTCCATGACCAGGATCCTGCTGTGTTCTAGTGTGACTCTAGAGTCTGGGCTCAAAATAACTCCATAGGAGTACACAGTTCTATTGTGTCTTTTGGAATTTTCTATAATACCAAGTGGACATATTGTTTACTTAATGGCGATGGTCATATATATCACATATCATGTTATAGATTGCATATGTTACTATAGTTATCGAGCTCCTACTGTGTACCAGTCACTATTCTGTGAGTTTTATAGGGTCAACTCATGACTCCTCACTACAATTCTATGACATGGGTCCATTTATCATTTTCATTTCACAGTTGAGGAAATCAAGGCCTAGAAAGGTGAAACAACTTGCTCAAGCTTACACATTTGAATTAACAAGAGGGGACAGAGGCTTTCTTTAAAAACAACATCTACAAAAAAACAAACAAGCAAAAAAACTGTTTTTAATCGCAATTGAAGAGTATGCAAATTAGCCTCAGACATTTTTTTTAATTTATGCCATACATTAGGCAAATTTCTCTTCCCAAAGCCCTGGAAAACTGGGCTTGATTTCACATATTTTACATTAATTACCAAGGTGGTTGCCCCCAGATTAGCTTTACACCTTGGTACACCTGCTTTAAAGAGGGGCACAGAAAGTGGAGGGCTGATCGGAAATCTTTGGAGGATAAAAAGTCTTAGGAGTTCTGTCCCTCCCCCTTTGCAAATTGATTTATAGCTTAGTGGTTCAGTTCGGTGTCCAGGACAGCCACATACAGCTGCATCGTGTGCACTGCTTAATTCCAGGGGATACCATTCACATAGATTGCAGTATGAACAGCTCCTCCCGGAGTTGTGCAAGGAGCTGTCCTTATGCATTGTGGTCTTTCTTTCCCTCTTGAGCAGAGAGAAAAGGGAAGCATTGTATTTTAATGTTTCAGGTGGAAACTAAGGCGTAGGGAAATTAAGTGACTTCGTCCAACACCATACAACATATAAATGGTAAAGTTGAGATCCATGTTCAGGCCTTTCTCAGTCAGTCCTAACCCGGTGCTGAAGCCACCACTCTCAGAATGCTCACTCTGAGTACATGGCTTTTAACACCACCTTCCCTGTTTCCATAATACTAAAGCTTTGGAGAATGGTTACTAAAATCACGCGTAGGGCCACATGTTGGACAAGCACATCCTGTGTTCTCATTGGCCTCTATTATTGCTCCTAAATGCATCATCATCATTCCAGATGAACCTTTCATGGGACGGAAGAGTGACCCTCGAACTCTTATCTTGAAGAGTCTACTCACTTTCCACTCCAGCCTAATTTTCAAAGAGCATGGATCACCTTTAAATGCCTAAATATACCCATTTACAAGGAGCCTTTTTCTCATGCCCTCTGCCACCCCACCTCCTACCATAATATTGTTCTAAGTCAAATTTACCCAATTGATGTAAAGATTATACATATTTGGCAATGACTTTTGGTTTCTATGCCCAAACACTTTAGGTCATGGCTGAAGACTGCATATCATTCTTTTTTTTTTTCATTTATTCTGCAAAATAGCTATGGAGAGGGGATAATAAGAGTTGGCTCCTAACCGCAAGGATCTCATGTCTCAAGCAGCAAAGGAGACAAGTCAATAGACACTTATGATACATTATGATTCTTCTTAGCTCTCTCAGATGTGTTTATTAAGGAGGCCATGGCTTGATGTGTATGTAGACACTGGCAAAACTTCCAGAGCCACATCCTAACAATGAGGCGGGTTGAGGAAACAACTATTGAGGCCAGCAGTGCAAGTATAGTGTGTGAGATGTCATCAGCGGTGACTGCTCTACCCAAAGTACGGATGTGCGTGGCCCCGTTCCATGTCACATGGCATGTTTACCACACCAGCCACCGACAACTGGATTAAGCATGTATCATACAAACAACCTATTGCCCATTGCAAAGGGTTGAGTAAAAACAAACCATGTTCTTTTTAGGAAGCAGAACGTGAACACATGAAGAGGCTGAGTGTTAGGAATCATGTCTGGACTGCTATGATCCAGAGCAATGCTGTCCAAGAGAACTTTCTGGGCAGACGGACATTGGGATTCTCTCTCTGCTGTGTAGTATGGCAGCCACAAGCCACACAGAGCTCCTGAGCATTTGGGATGTGGCCAGTGGGACTGAGGAATTGAATTTTAATTAATATAAATTTAAATAGCCACACATGGCTAATATGGCCAGTGGCTACCATATTTGAGAGTGTACATGCCGGGTCTGAGGTGGAGAAGCCATGATGGTGAGTGGGTAATAGAGGTGATGAGGGAGAACTACGGTGAGTGAGAAGAACAAGTCAGGAAACAGAGAGGCAGCCAGAACCAACAGGTGCACCGTGAGAACCAATGTCATGTAGGAGTGAGAGGGAGAGAGTAGCCAGTCTCTGGAATGTCCTTGGTTCAGTATTTGAAATATCCTTACAGCAAATCTCCTTATTCTTGAGCTATGCTGAGTGAGCTCTTGTTCTACATGTGTTAGTCAATGTGGGCTTAAAAGTGATTAAGTAACACTTAACAAAATGCCACAAACTTAACAAATGCCACAAGTGGCACTGTAACAAAATGCCATAAACTGAGTAGTTATAAACACTAGAATGTTACATCTCATAGTCCTGGAGACTGGGAAGTCCAAGATCAAGGCTACAACAGATTCTGTGTCTGCTGATGGTCTGTTTGTACACATTACTCTTTCTTTTGTCTGCTTCACATTGTGGAAGGTGAAGCTGTCTCTTTCAGGCTGTTTTATAAAGGCACTAATCCTATCCATGAGGACTCCACCCTCATGCTCTAATTACCTCCCCAAACCTCCATCTATTAATACCGTCACCTGGGGTGGGAGGATGGGATTTCAACACATGAATTTTGGCCAGGAGGAGGATGCAAATATTCAGACCAAAGCACTATACAACAACAACAACAAATCAGTTAGAATACACTGTTTCCTCTCTTGGTTGCCAGCAGTGTTAAGAGTCTGGAAATCAGTTCAGAGTAACAACAACCACAATCACCCACAAAACAACTCATCCTCATCATTGCCATCATCTCTACCATCCACCCCCATCACCTCAGAGTAAAGTGACTTGGCCAAGATCACACAATTAGGTTGCAACTGAAATCTCCTGGCCTCTAGAGTCAGTGGTCCCCAAATGTTGGGTCGTGGGCTGGTGCCTGTCCATGGCCTGTTAGAAACTGGGCTGCATAGCAGGAGGTGAGCAGCAGGGGTGCGATCGGAGCTTCATCTTTATTTACAGCTGCTCCCCATTGCTCACGTCACCACCTGAGCCCTGCTTACTGTTGAACACCCAAACCCGCACCCCCACCTGAATCTGCAGAAAAATTGTTTTCCGTGAACCTGGTCTCCAGTGACAAAAAGGTTGGGGATCACTGCTCTTCACGTGTGTTATGTTATACTGCTTTGACCTTTGCTTTTTGTCCTGAGTCAATGCTCCGTTTTGGCATTCTGAATTCACTTATTTATGGTGCTAAACTTTGGCACATGTCCACCACTAAACTGGGAATAGGTGAGACCAGACAAGGGAACTGTCACCCAGAGGCTCATACCTACCCCTCTTCCCTCTAAGACTCATCTCAAGCTCCAGGCCTCAAGTATTAGACTCTATCCACCTTCCTAATCATCCCTGGTGTCCAGGTACTTGCTCTAGGCTGGCACTGACTATCTCATAAGCCCCACTCAACCCTTCTCAGGCTTTCCACACCCAGGTCCCCACTGTGTTTCTGAAGCAGCCACTCTCCATGACCCATGGGGAGAGTAAGGAAGCATAGACCTGAACCTCAGCCTCCTTGGTTAACTCTTCCTTGTTTGACTCGAGCCATCTGCTTGGATGGCACTATTCCCAGGTACAAGCTGGTCTCCTGGTGCCTCAAAGATCCAGATGCCAAGTCAGCAGGGGAGGGAGATACGGCTTGATTTCAGCTTCTACTGAAACTTCTTTTATTCGGTCACACTGCCATGGACACATAATCTACATATCTGCTGTAAGTAACAGATGCCATTGGTTTAATGGACAGAGGCCTATAAGATATCCATTGCCACGTCTTCTCAAATCTCAGGATGTGTATCTAAGGAGAGCAGAGGTTCCATTTTTCTTAAAAGAAGGAGGATGTCTGTCTCTTAAGAATGGGAGTCAGAAGATGGGAGTGCAGGGGTTGGAGTCCTGGCATGGCAATTCACCTACAGGGGACTTAGAGAAAGTCCTTTCTAGTCTTTGGGGCTCTTTCCTCAATATAATGAAAATATCAGGAAGAGGATTGAGACATTCAGGGAGCTTAAAGAACTGCTATGATCTCATTAATAACATGGACACCAGGAAGGTCTAATCTAACTACACCGGTCTCTCCCCCCACATCACATTCTTCCTGAGAAGTGGGGAAAGCGCAGACCATTGGCCCTGCACGAGGCCTGATGCCAGCTCAAGGTGACAAAGTGGCTTGCCCAAGGATACACATTCAACAAGAAGCAGAAGATTTAAACTCAGCTTCTTTTGACCAGAGAGCCTGGGTTTTTATATTCACTTTGCTACATTTTCTCAGTTTTCAGTTGGGCATCTGCGGTTTTTATAGATGTCCGGGACCTAAGCAAAGGCAGATCCTGCAACCAGCAGTGGGTCCAGAAGATTTCTGCTTTGAAATGAGCTTAGAAAGAGGCTGAATAATTTATATTCGATATTTCCTTTGGGAAGAAAGATGGCTGCACGGAGGACTCATTGAATGGTTCTGTGTTTGTATAAAGGTTTTTTTTTTCTCTTTTAAATCCTCTTACGACGTGTGTTTTTCTCCTTCTTCATCTTTTAATTTTTCTTTCTCCTCCTCTTCTGTAGAGATACTTAGTGATTTCACATCTATTATCTCATCGATTTTTTTTCTCACAGCAATCCTGGGAGATGGGACACTATTATTATTCCCATTTTTCAGATAAAGAACCTACAACCACACAGATGTATGAGAGAAAGTTGGGAATTAAATTCAGACCTCATGACTCTTAACTCTGCCTCCCCACAACTAAGATTAAGATGAGAGGTAGTTTTACAAATGGGCTGAGCACTTAAAGAGGATTTAATAGAGGCTAAGGGAGACACGGATTAGTAAGGTTCAGTTGAGGCTTTCCAAGAGGTTATTGTTTAGGGGAGGGAGGCATGAAGACTGATAACTCATGTGGCTTACCTATAATAGAGGAGGAAAGTGTGATAAGGGGCCCAGAGGATCATTCCTGACTGGCATAGAGAGGAGAGAAGGCTTGACACCAGCAGTTCAAGACCAGCCTGGGCAATATAACAAGATCTCATCTCTATAAAAAAATACAAAAGGAAAAATTAACCAGGTGCGCCTATCGTATGTGCCTATAATCTTAGCTATCTGGGAAGCTAAGACAGGAGGATCACTTGAGTCCAGGAGTTTGAGGCTGCAACGAGCTGTGACTGTGATGCTGCACCCCAGGTGACAGGATGGGACTTCCTAACAAGGATTGTACAGCAGTAATGGCAAATTCTTATTGGGTGTTTGCAATGAGCTAGGCATATGCACAGGCACACTCACTGACTAGTCTTAACAATCCTGCAAGGTAGATGTGACCCTCTCATTTTACGTATCAGGCCAAAACAAACTCAAAGGACTAAAGCAAATAGCTCAAGATCCTGCTGATAAAGTCAGACAGCTGGGAATTTGATCTAGTCCTTTTTCTATAACCAGCTTTGCATTCTTCTGGGATGACAGTCCTGGCCATAGGAATAGCATGAGTTAGGAAAAGAATGAGAGGCTGGACGCTGGACACAGTGGCTCACGTCTGTAATCCCAGGTCCCTGGGAGGCCAAGGTAGGTGGATTATTTGAGCTCAGGGGTTCAGAGACCAGCCTGAGCAAGAGTGCAATCCCATCTCTAAAACTAGCCAGTAGCGGCGGGCGCCTGTAGTCACAGCTATTGGGGAGGCCGGGGCAAGAGGATCACTTGAGCCCAAGAGTTTGAGGTTGCTGTGAGCTATAATGTCATAGCACTCAACTAAGAGTGACAAAGTGAGACTCTGTCTCTAAAAAAAATAGCAACAATGAAGCTTCACGCAGAAGCCATCAGAGGAGGTATAGCAGAAACTGGGATAAACCTCTTCCTTTCTTGGCAAACTGACTTGGGACACCTGGCATTTGTCACTGTATGAGAAAATATCTCCCCTTCTGGAGTCCAGAAAAACACCTTGATTTCCAGGCTTGCCATGTGTTATGTGGTACCCATATTCTTGTACCCTAGCATCTAGAACAAGCGTGGGCTTTGGAATCAAACAGTCTTGGGCTCGAATCCTGAATGCACCACTCATTGTCTGTGAGACCTTGAACCTGTGTCTTTCTAAGACTCACCTTCCCCACCTGTAAAGTCTAGTTCATATTAACACCTGATAGAATTGGATGAGTATCAAATGAGTGAATACAAGGTAAGGGCTGGCACAGAGTAGGTCCACAGTAAATGGCAAAAACAGTGTTATGTTCTGTCATTCTCTCCCCAACAGGCTCAGGAAGAAACACACGGCAGTGTAGGTCTGCAGCCATCTACACCAGCACATCCCCTCCCCCCCACTCCGGCTTGACTTCCTGCTATGTGCAAAGCATTGTGACCCCCTTGTCCCATCCCAGCCCTGTGAGGAAAGCTCTGTGAATGTGGTAGAGATGATTGTAATCCATTTTACAGATGGAAAAACTGAGGCTCATGGCTAGGAAATGGTTGAGGTTAGGTCTGGAATTTAGAGGCTGACAGAAGCCAGTTTTATACGACGTGAGTTCTCTAATAACAGTCGGGCGACCTGGGAACATGAGAAATGACATACAGGCAGGTCAATGCTCACCAATGCGGCAGCCTGACTGCTAACTTTCTTTCTTGAGGTAGTTTCTCCTTTCCTTGGCTGGGAAGAAGAATCATGATGTTCTTGGGAACTATCGAGGGCCTGGGGGTAATTCTAGCTGATGTTGGGTCTCTGCTTTGTCAGTCCCCGGAGTTGGTGAGCCAGGTGTTGTCCTCACCCGGACCGCCTGCCTGCACGTGGATGGTGAAGGCATCTTCCCCACATGTTTCATTCAGAAATAAAGTAGGACCCAGCTCGGAAGGCACCATGTTCACTGGTCAAGCTCGCAAGCACAGCAGCCAGACCACCTGGGTTCAAATCTCACCTCTGCATACCAGCATTTCTAAGCCTTGGTTTCCTCAGTCTATAAAATGGAGGGAAATTGTGAAGAAATCACCAATGGAAGTGACTGACTACGTTATAGCTCCTTAGCTTATAAAGGATTATGAATTAATTACCTACAAATAAAATTGTGACCTCTTTCGCTTCATGACTCACGTCAGTTTGACCAGCTTTTCTCAAATGATGTTTACTACACACAAGGACTGCATGACAAACATGTTTGACATGCGTCTGGTGAGTATACATAAGCCCTTCCCTTGTATGAGGAGAATCTGCAAATGGGCTTAGGGGACACAGGAGGTAAGAGGCTAAGATGTTCCAGTGCAGGCCTGTGTTTGCTGACTGTCTGCAACCAATTCCTGGCTCTATGCTGCTGCACCCGCAGCTTAACCTCTCTGTGCCTATTTCCCCAATCCATGCAATGGATTAATTACCTACAAATAAAATTGTGACCTCTTGCACAACTCTGCAACTCTCTTGTGGGGCTTTTATGAGAATTCTCTGCACAGATCCATGCAAACCACTTATCAGAAGGCTTGCAGCAAAATCAACACTCAATAAAAGTTGTGTTCCTTGCTTAGACATAGTCCCTGGCACCTTCTAGTAAATCATGTCACTCAGGTGCTGGGACCTCCTGCCAACTCACCATCTTCTTACCTTCCTCTGGAAGCAGTCCTATTCTCTGCCCTCCTCACAGCCACCAAACGGCTGCTTCTAAGGAGCTACAGTAACCAGACACTTATGCAAATATGCAAATCCAGTAAAGCAGCATTTACCCAGGGTTGTGTGCTGCTGTCTGAGCTTAGCTGCTGGGCCTCCCCAGTCTTCTGAGAGGGGTGATTCCTTCAGTGTCATCACAGCCTCTAGTGGACAATAGAGAGCACCGCGGCTCATAGGCCTTTGTTGCAGCTCTCCACAGAGCCAGGGAAGTTCAGGGGAGAGCAAGGATAGGCAGGTCTGATAATCCTTTCTGAGTGTGAGCTTGTGCACCTGCCTACTTCCTCCTCCCACTTGCTTCTCTGTTTCCTGTCTCCAATTCCGCGGGGGTGTGATGTGTGTTGAGAGTGAAGCCTTCTCCAGGATTTTCCCTACCTTACTATATAACAGAAGTCTCTTCTTCGGCTGCTGGCACCTGTCACATCCCTTTAGGGCCAGATCAAATACCACCTACTCCAGGAAGCCTTCACTGACCAGCCCCGTGAGAATTAGACACATCCATCTGTGGGGTCCCCTAGCTTTCTGATATTCCCCTACCAAAGTGTTTATCACCAAGCACGAGGCACAGAAGCTGTAGTTTAGCTGCAGGTCACTCTCACTAGGCTGCCATTACTGGAGCGAGCACCTCATTGTACCACAGTACTCTTGTGTCTCCAGCACCCAACACGGAGTCTGCCACATGCATAGCGTTGTGGACTGAATATCTGTGTCCTCCCTAACTTCACATGTTGAAGGCCTAATCCCCAGTGTAATGGCATTTGGATGTGGGGCCTTTGGGAAGAAATTATGCTTAGTTAAAATCAGAGGCTCCCATCATGGGATTGGTGCCTATGGAGGAGACCGCAGCTCTCTGTCTCTCTTGGCTACAGGAGGATTCAGCTAGAAAGTGGCCATCTGCAAACCAGAAAGTGATCCTTTACCAGATACTGAATCTGCTAGCATCTAGATGTCGGACTTTCAAGTCCCCAAAACATGAGAAATAAATTTCTGTTGTTTAAGCCACCCCAATCTAAGGTATTTTTTTTATGTCCTAGCCTGAACTGCCCGGACGCACAAGAAGTGCTCAGTAAATGTAAATATATGAATGAATAAGCAAATGTCCTTTTTAAACTACTAACTTGCTGTTCTACGTCTCCTGCATCTCCAGTCCCATGAACTCTGATTCCTGACGGTAATATTGAGGCTCAAAATGATACAGCATGAGAGTTAGGAAAAGAAGAGTGTCTGCATCAGGGAATGTCGAATTCTTCCCAGCCAAAGGCAGCGTACAGGTAACTGTTTCTACTCACTACCCTCTCCCGCCCCTTCTATATGAGCCAAAATTATCCCGATGTTTATGCCAACATCTTCTTCACACTGGCTTCAGAGATTTGTTTTCTTGATACCTACTAATAAGAGCAGTTTGCTCTTTGGGAAACAGGAAGGGAAAGGGAGTAAGCATTACTTGAGCACCTACTATAGGCCAGGTGCTTTTACACGTGTTATGTGATCCTTGCAAACATCCTTCCAGGATGGTCCCACCAGTCCCCCTCCCACAGTCCCCATCCTTTAGATGGTGAAATAGAGGCTCAGAGCAAGACAGTCTTGCTGCAGGTCACACATTCATAAACAACAGAGCTGGGCTCTGGACCCAGGTATGTTGGGTCCAATTCTAATTCCCAAGCTGCACTTCTTTTCCCAGACCTTATAAGTCTAAGCCCAGTAAGACTCCCCAGAGAAGTTTTGCTACGGCCTTTTGAATGTTTTGCAATTTGGATCCATGAAGGAAACCACTAACTGCTATTAAAAAAGGCAGTTGGATTCTATTTCAATGATTTCTTCTTTGGAGCTTTCTCCTGGCCTCTTTTTATCTTTTCTTCCTCTTGTTCACTGCATATGTCAAGAGTTACCTGTGATTTCTCTCTGAGAAACAGGAATCCAGTCTATCAAGCAGAAAGGAGAGTAGAGATGATGGCAAGGCCACCTCCAAGCTGAGCACACACTTAGTTACGCAGGTCAGAATCCACCCCTCTTCTGCCCTTAGTCACCAACTATATCTTTGAGCGCCCCTAGTGGAGGTCTGCACCATGGGCGTGTTGCAGAAATTGTCTCTGGATACAACAGAAGGGTCAGTAAACTGGGCCCATTTGAACAGCTTGGAGGAAGGGACTTGTGAGCAAAAATCAGAAAACAAGCCACTCTGATCACAACAGTTTTTTGCCTTGAAAAGGAATAAACGAGAATGTAGCACTATTTTCCTAATGCCCAACTGAGCCATGTGAATGCAGGAAGAATCCCCCAAGCTTAGATAAGGTGGTCCCTAGCAGGGGCAGCCAAAACTCCACAGAAAAGAGTGCCAATCCATAATGAAAATAGTCTGTAAGTGAGTCTAACAGCAGTGCACATTAGAGACTGGGGAAGCTGCAAATTTGAGTCTTATTGAGCATTATTGAATTTGCTTTATTAATTCAAGAGAAAAAGAAAAGAAATTACACTCAGGCTCTGCAATCATAGCACGTAGTTACAATTATTCCCCATGTGCATATCTTAGACAATAAGGAGCCTCTTCAAAAAACAAGTTATACTCTATACTTATTCATGCCTTACAGCAAAATGGCTCAGAGAATCACGTGACCTGCATAAGAATGTAGCAACAAGTCCCTTTCAAGTATTTACAAATCCCCTCACTCCACCAGCAAACAGAAGGGACTAGTTTGTGATTCTGAATTAGGTGAATGGTTCTCCATCTGACATGAGTGGATGTTGGGCTCCATGTTAAAGATGAAATTTATGGTGGAAGGTCAATTGTTTCCAAATGCACCATCAGTCCTGGCAATGCTCATTGGCCACCCTTTCTCCCTCCTTGTGACTCAGAGTCTTGGAGTCAGAACCACATGGTTATTAATGAGCCTTCTAAAGTAGTACATCAGTTGACTTTAATTTGGTGGTGGCCTGAAGTTAATTAAAAATATATGCTGGCTAGCCATAGTGTTGAGCAGTTGGAAAAATAATATGAAGTGTCTTAAAAATTAACACGCACACATACATCCCCCACCATGATGTGTTCAGAGCCAGTGGAGGAAACAGGGTACAGAATCCTTGTTTTGGACAATTTAATATTGCCATTAAAAGGTTTTTCCTGGAGAGTGTTGTATTAGTGAGTGTAGTCCTCAGAGGCAGAACCGTTTGAGAGGAGCCAGCAAGCTCTGGGCAGCTTTGGGTTCCTCTCTGCATGTTAGTCAGAACACAGATTCAAAGGGATGCGTTGAGGGGGGAGGTTTGGACTCAGTTCAAGGCCACCAAGTCATCGTCAGAAAGAGACAGCTAATTAAGAAAGGCTGCGCTATGGTGGAAATGATTTATTTAAACTAAATCTCCTCTCCCATCTTCCCAGAGAAACTGCTCAAACCTGGTGTAAATTGTGACTATTACTACCTCATAAAGGGGGGTTCTTCAGTGACATGCTTTGTTAAACAAAAGGTGATGAATTATTTCCTTGGCTCTGCACTGTGGGCTCCACATTGAAAGAGAAGGGGCTGGGGGATAAAATGCCCGATTTATGCTGAGGAGGGCACTCCAGGCCATGGGGAACAGTGGAAGCGAAAGGGACCCAGAGCGAGGGCTGGGGAGCAGAGAGCTGTCCGAGGCCTTTGGTGCTGAAAGCAGGTGTACGCACCAGGAGCCCAGAGCTCCCAGAGAAGGGAGACCCTTGTCCCTCAACTCGGTCAAGACGGTTCAAAGGACGGAGGTAGGGTCCAGAGGGACAGAGTGCGCTCCCTGCGGCTGTCTTCAGCCTGGGACCACCCTGCGGCTGCCTGCTTTCTCTTCCACACGTGAGGAGCGCGTTTCTGGAAGCGAGTAGGACCTTGCTTCCAGAAAGCGACCACCTAGGTCTACCAACCTTCCCCGGGACTCTTGAGTCTCCTAGTTACCTGAGCAAACCTCTGCGAGCTCTTGGGCTTCGCTTGGGCGAGTTAGGCACTGCACCCATTGCAGTCCTCTCTCTATCCTCGCCCCCCCATCCCCACCCCGCCACAACTTTTCCTGGGGGATCACAGCGGGGTGGAAAGCATGGCTCCGGGTCCGGAAAAGAAGAACTGGCATCCTCTGCCGAACTTGGACCTGCTCCTTCCCATCTAACAAACATGTGGTGGGTAAAACGAGCACCCCCGCCCCCACCCTTCCTAACAGTGATCAGAAACGCCCGGCTGTCGGGGCAGACAGCATAGCGGAGTCCGTTCAGGTTCCTGGCTGCTACCTAACACCTCTTCTCCCTCCCCCGCCAAGTTCTGAGAGCCCGAGCCCCCCTCCACCGGTCTCTCGCGAAAGCCACACCCAAGTCCTGTTTCCAGACGCTTGGTTGGGATCTATCAAAAGATCTGACCCTTGGGGCAGCTTGAACTAACAGACACAAGGGACTCTGGGGTGGGAGAGCGCGGCGCTAGGACGCCCGCACCCCTAGACGCGCTGTTTGAGTCTAGTCCTCAGTTGCAGGGCGGGTCAGCTGCCCCCATCTCCGGCCCCCTCCCCAGGAGGAAGAGAATTATCTGGCACCCAGCCCCGGGTGCGGTTCTAGAGAGAGCTCCGGGAATCTGGGGCTTGGCGGCAACCCCACTCCAAGGAGATCCTCCAGGGCTGCAAAGGGGAATCAGTCCCTCAGCCAGGGAAGACCGAAAGGGGAGCCAGCAGCCGAGACAGGGAAGCGCCCGAGTCCTTCAGATCCATATTCGCCTCCACACTCCCATCAGCCCGGGCCGAGGGGACGCGGTTCCAAGCCCCGAATTTGGGCAGTCACCTCCGCTCCTCATCCCCGCGCGTAGTGCGTGAATCGCCCGGGTCAGCCGCGACCCCCAGCCGCCTGGCTCTCTTGGCAACTTTGCCCCTTCCCCGCCCCGCCCCTCCGGGCGCTTACCTCCTGCCAGAGCAGCCGCCGGGCTTCCCAAAAGCAGAGCGAGGAACAGCGAGATCCCGCCGAGTCCCGCGGCAGACGGCCGGGCCGCGGGCATCGTGGCTGCGGGGCGCGCGGAGCCGCGGGCTGCCGGGCGGGCGGACGGCGTTGGCAGCAGGGGACTGAGGGAGGCAGCGAGCGAGGAAGAGGAAGCGGGAGCGAGGGAGGGGGCCGCGGGCCGGAGCCCCCCGGGCGGACGCGCGCTCAGCCCCGCGGTCGCTCTGGCCGAGCTGCGCCGGGCGCGGGCGGGCGAGTGAGGAGGAGCCGGCGAGCGAGCGAGCGAGCGTGGAGCGAGCGGGAGGAGGGAGGGGGCTGGGGCCGAGTCGGTGCCGAGCGAGCGCGGGGAGGGAGGGGGCGCGCGGGCTGGCCGCGAGGGAGAGGGGCCGTGCCGGTGCCCCGGCCGCCCTCCGCCTGCTCTGGCCGCCGGCCCGTCGGCCCTGCAAAGTTTAACGCCAATTCCCCGCGCATCCTGTGGGCCGAGCGTCTCTCCTCTCTGCTGATGCTCAGGGCAGAGCTGCCTGGCCAGGCGAGGCCGGAGAGCGCCCTGACCATTTTCCAGACGGTGAGATGGAGGCCTCCAAGCCGAGCCTGTGGGCAGCCAGGAGCTTTCCATCGCTCAGCCTTCCAGACACATCCCAGTTCCAGTTTCCTCCAGGCCCTGCTGGGCCCCAGCCAGCTCTCCAGTGCCCCGTGTTTCCAAAGTGAGTCCCCATAACCTAGAAAGTCTGTAACTCTGCGGGTCTGTTAAGAGCTGTGCGGCACAGTCACAGAATTGTGCGTCTAACACTAGGGGTTTTCCAGACCCCTCTGAAGCCCAACCAAGACTCTAAATTAAAATTCATCTCTGTTCTAACCTGGGTGCCGTCTCCCACCTTCTCCCCCTGCCAGCAGGGCACTGGAGCGGCAAGGCTTCCTGGTAGGTCAGCCCCCTGCCCTTGTTGTGCCCTCTCCCCTGCCTGAGCTGAACTTCAAGGCCCATCCTTTGCCACACTTTTATCCAGGCCTAAGGCTCAAGCAACTTGTCTTTTCTCCACAAATCGAGGTGGTGGGGAAACAATCAACCGGGGGACAGAAGTTGGCCCAGCACCAGGTGGGGACAAGCTTGTACACACTCCTGGAGGCCGACTGCCTTGCACTGCAGGGCCTTGGCACATCCAGGCAGCTTTCCAGGCCGCTCACCCCAATTTAGAAGCTGTCTCCCTTCCCTCCACCCCACCTTGCCATACTATCTACACACTGCAGCTTCAACAGGCAGAGGGAGCAGATGGAGAGAAGGTTGCAGGCAGCAACGGGGAGGAATCATGTCTCTAGCAGAGTGGTGGAATCAGGAGTCCCTAGGAAGAATGGGAGGAGGAGTGAGTACTGAGAGGGGAGGGTGGAGGGGAGAAGAGCACTCAGGCCCAGGGTTTCAGAACACACTCCACACCCAGAGCTTCCCCATTCGTTCAGTCATGCAGTGTTGTTTTTAGGTCACTTGCTGTAGACACAGACCTGTATCAGGCTTTGGGGAACAGGGAGCCCCTAATAAAATCCTAACCATGGCTGCAAGAAGTTTGCATTCCTGACAGTAAAGCCGATTGGTGTTTATAAAGAGGGAGCCAGAGGCAGGCCGTACAGAAGGGCTGATTTCACCTTGGGGAAGATGAAGCAGGCGCCACTACTTTGCTGCATGAGGCTGGTGGTTCTCTAAGGACCGACCTTGCCTGTTTGTTCACTGCCCTAAGATCTGGTTCTGCACAGCACTGGACATGCAGTGAGGGCTCAGTAATACTTGTTGAATGGAAGTAAAAAAGCAAAGGCGATGTAGGAAAGGGCAAAGGGAAGAACATAAGTAAGAGAAAAAATGAAGAGACAGGCCAGCCTCACACTTGGAAGCGAGGACACTGTTCGCCAGGTATGGTGCCACGGAGCACGGTTTCCCATTTCAATTTCAGAACAATCAACACAGCGAGGTGTGGCCACTGCCATGACAGGTAAGTGTCTGATTTCAAGAGAGCGTCACAATCTAACGAATCAGGAAGCAGTGGGATCTGGCAGATTTTTTTTTTTTTTGAGACGGAGCCTCAAGCTATCCCCCTGGGTAGAGTGCCATGGCATCACAGCTCATAGCAACCTCCAACTCCTGGGCTCAACCGAGTCTCCTGCCTCCGCCTCCCAAGTAGCTGGGACCACAGGCGCCCGCCACAACGCCCGGCCATTTTTTGGTTGCAGCCATCATTGTTGTTT
>CAUYQV010007992.1:0-53373 GCA_963574575.1 Galagoides demidoff
CCCGCCAAACAACAATGATGGCTGCAACCAAAAAATGGCCAGGCATTGTGGTGGGCGCCTGTGGTCCCAGCTACTTGGGAGGCAGAGGCAGGAGACTCGCTTGAGCCCAGGAGTTGGAGGTTGCTATGAGCTATGATGCCATGGCACTCTACCCAGGGGGATAGCTTGAGGCTCCGTCTCAAAAAAAAAAACAAAAAAAAACAAAAAAAAAAAGAAAATGGATCTAAACATGAAGTATGGAGACCTAGGTTATAATTTTGAACCCATAGTGGATGTCAGAGATGTCCCCCCTCTCGGAATCTTAGATTCACATTGATAAAATGAGAAAGGTGCACTAGGTATATAGATTCTCAAACTTTAGTGAACATTAGACTCTTCTAGGGAACATTAAAAAGCACAATTCAGAGCCTCATTCTTAGAGATCCCGATTCATTGATTTGCTGTAGGACCCCAGACTCGTCGTTGTATCGAGTTCCTAAGAAAATTCTAAGGAAGGTGCTTCTCAGACCACATCTGAAATCTAAAAATATCCTGGGGAAAAAAAGATATATTGAAGTCTAATATTTTCTATCTTTTGCTTCCCACCTACTTACACCTCACAAATGCTGAAATTCTCTGCTAGTTAAAAGCACTTTCAGAACATTAACTGTTTGCTGCCTTGAGTTGTCATATGCCATATATATTTAATTTATGTATCAAACCATGGGCTTCTGTGGAGGCCAGTGCAGCTTAGCCAGAGGAAACGTGAGTCTAAATTCCAGTACAGTGTTACTCTGTTCGGCCATGACTTTATTTTCTTTGACTCCCCAGGTCGATGTTAGAGGTCTCTTGGCACTTTCAAAATAGTTGAACAAGGAGAGGCCCTTCTAATTTTTTAATGAAGCAAGCTTTGACCTTCAAGACTCTAATTGCTCCTGACATCTAACTTATTGCTTAATTAAAACATGATGAGATATGAGACCTCACTTCTGGAAAAGTAGAAAGTTATCGTTGTTTCTACTTTATGAAAGTCCCTCTTTATCTGGAAGGCACTGGCTAAGGTTATCATAGAATAATATCCTACCTCAGGGAGGAAGGATGCAGTAGGCACCAAACCTGAGGTGAGTCATTACCCCTCTGAAGCACTAGAGCTTATGAAAACACCAGGCAGAGAGAGGAAAATAGAACAAAATCATTTGCTGAGTTATGTCAGAAGAAGAAACAATAAAAAATTAGAAATGATGGCATTTCAATGAACAAGTGAATAGGAATAATTATTTTTCCCCATTTAAAAACAAATACAAAGTGATAGCAATTTTCTTTCTTTCTTTGTGTGTGTGTTTTGTTCTTTTTTTTTTATGGATTTTTAAGTGTCTCTGAATCTGCAGGGAAAATATTTGTGGAGGTCTCTTTTTATCTTTATACAAAGTCACTGAGGGTTTTAAAAGATAATGTATTTCATAAAAAGACCAATATATTTTCTCTCCTATATTTCCAGAAGAAAACTTATAAAAACAGGGCAACAGAAAAAGGACATTGAAAGTATGGAAGTATGGATGGTTTCTGTAGATCATCATGGCAACTTGAGACATGTTTGGAATTTAATAATTACTGCATTATAGAATCTATTTGAGTGTTACAGTGACTTAAGTAGATAACTCCACAGAGCTCTAATTTGCTGAAGAATTGTCAACCTTCCAGCCTAATTAGCTGGAATGACTCAGCATAACCTTTGTAATAAAGAAATCACGGAATCCTAACATGTTGAAATGGAATAGGTCTTAGAGATCATTGATTCCAAATCATTCTTACAGATACAGAAACAGAGGCAACAGCAAGAATAGCAGGAAGAGGCAGAGCCATGAGATGAATCCTATGTATTTCTTTTCTCTGATCTAGTGCCATTTTCCCAAGGTCCATAGTCATTGTAGTCTATGTAGTCATTTCCTCCAGGATTTTTCTATTGGAAAAGAAAAAGCTGATTTGTTTCTAGAAGATTTCCAAATGCAGCTAAGATGTCTTCTTTATTTGTGAGAGAGTATGTATGTGTGTGTGTTACATTATCTGAGTCAAGCCTTCTTTCACATGTCACTGTTCCACAAGAATTTCCCACTATCATTAAATAGTCTTTGAAAAAAATTGACTTGGCAAGATCTCATTTCATCACATGGGGATGATATAGCTTCCAGTTTGGGGATATGTAATTTTTCAGTAGTAAGGGACACCTGTTTATAAACATCTTTGACTACATTACTGACTGTTTTCTTTGTATAAATTCTTGGACTCAAGACATCTGGGTCAAGTGGTAAAACCACTGTTAGGCTTTTGATACATTTTTCCTTTGGGGTTTTCAAAGGATCCTAAAAAATAAGAACCTCTTCTCTGCCTGCATTCTAAATAAAGCTGAGTGGAGTACTAAAACCAATATCTGTTGTGATAAGCTGTAGAGAACTGGAGACCATTCTTCTAAGTGAAGTATCACAAGAATGGAAAAACTAATTCTGCAGGTACTCTCCATTAATTGCAACTAATCAATTAAAACCCATTTGTACTTTGGTAGTAACACTCAGTGGAAAATGGGAGGAGGGAAAGGAGAGGAGTTTACCTAATGGGTACAATACATACTGTCTAGGCAATGGGTTCGCTTATAACTCTGACTTGAATTGTACAAAAGCAATTCATGTAACCAAAACATATGTACTCTCGTAATATTTGGAAATTCTAAAAAAAAAAAAACCGGAGAATTAAGACAAAGTATAAGGCAGATGGAGGTCAAAATGTCATAACCACTAATAGAGTAGAGAATGTATCTTGCTTAAGAGCTCAATGGGCTTCCTAACCTCATCCCATGATTAGAGTATGGCATTTGGAAACAGAGAAGAGAGAAGACCTGCTTCCTGTGGGCAGTACACACCCACAAAGAAAAAAAGTTAGCAGGCATAAATAATTCTTCTTTCCCCAAATTACCAGTCAGGTAGATCATTCCACTGGCTCCGGATGGAGGCAGTAAATGAGCAGAAAACATTTAGGAGTATCATGTGTATTAAAAGTCCCTCCACGTGGAAAGGCAAATCAAGAGTGCTAGAAGCATTGTTTCCTTCCAATTATTTACCAAAGTGCTTCTCCAGTCATCATCTCTTGGCTAGACTATTTCAGTGCTAGGTGCTACACTAAGCACAGAGGGAACCAGATGAATTGGGACATCATTTCTGCTCTCAGGAGACCTTACCTGATATTACTTAAAGACATTTCACATTCTTAATTTAATGGGGTTTATTTGGTACAACTCCTTGCCACAAGGCCAGGCAGGTAGCAAAATGGGACAGCAGATGGGCAATGCCTGCGGCTCACTGAGTAGGGTGCTGGCCCCATATACAGAGGGTGGTGGGTTTGAGCCCAGCCCGGCCAAACTGCAACAAAAAGATAGCCATATCGTGCCCAGTGCCTGTAGTCCTAGTTACTTGGGAGGCTGAAGCAAGTGAATCACCTAAGCCCAAGAACTGGAGGTTGCGGTGAGCTGTGATGCCATTGCACTCTACTGAGGGTGATAAAGTGAGACTCTGTCTCTAAAAAAAAAAAAATGATGGGACAGCAGAGAGAAGTAGTAGCCACAACTGTAGTGATCATTCATTCCCTCAAAGCAGGCTGAGAACTTGAGCTTCCACACAATGTATTGTTGGACCCAAAACGGGGTCCAGCCACGATAGCCGCCCCCAAGGAACAGTCACCAGACTCGGGTTGATGCAAAAGCAAGAGGCGAGTTTATTGCTGATGCGTCAGGGTCCCTCAGCTGCTCGGGAAGAAGGATGCCTTACGGCTGTTACAGGCTTCTTTTAAAGTTGAAAACCACAACCAGATGGGTGTGGGGGTCGGTGATTGTTTGAATGAGGGGGATTCTGATCAGGGTAAGGTCACTGGTCTGTTTAAGCAAACGAAATTCCAAGCGTTCCGAGCAGGGAGTGGGTTGTGCAAAGAGGTCTGTTGTTTGTCAAGGGCCGAGCAGGGAGTGAGCAGGGTCAGGGGGTGAGTTTTAGCTGTTGGGGTAGCTGGCACGAGCAGGATGTGGAGAGGGGCGCCCACAAGCACCCAGGAAGTCCCAGGCACCCCAAGCACCCAGGGAGTCCCTGGAGTGTAGTCAGTTAGCCAATGCTCGGAAAATCCCTGCCTGAAAAGTCTCCCAGCAGGTGGTCTGTTTCAGGAGGTGGGAGTCTACCCTGGCCTCGGGGGTCCCTTCATATGGTGTTCAAACTGTGCATTACTACTTGGCCTATTGAGTATGTGGGTCACTATGGAAGTTTTGAGACAGGCTATGTTATGATTATTATTTCACTTCCAAGAAACATAGTTGACAGTGTTCTTTCTGATTCACCTGTGCAAGTTTCAACTTGCTCAGCTTATCATTGTTGCTAGGTGGGCTTCATTTGTTTCCATTCATGCTGATTTTATGTTTCTTCATTTTTGTGTATCTCAAAACTTTTGTAATGACCTTATTAGTAATAACAATGATAATAGTAGCAGTTATTATGTGTTCAACATTTACTACATGCCAGCTTCTGTACTAGTCCCTCAATGATGGTTTCACCTTGAAAACTCTTCATAACTCTAGGACTCAGGTGATAGAGGCTCAGAGAGGTTGTTAGTAATATATTGTATCCAACTGCAGTGGAGATGAACTGAAATTCAAGTTCAGGAGTTATATAACTCCAGGACTTGCATATTTAACTATTACACTTCAGGATAGAATAGAGAAGCAAGTAATTCCACAGTTAAGTAGACCACAGTCATAGAAAATCTTCAAAAAAAATGGACATGTTCACATGTTCAGGCAGATTATGACTAAGCATACAGGAAATATCTTAGCAGGGTTCGTGGTTTGTTCAGGGATAAAAAGGATTTCAGGAAAGATCAGGTCATAACCCTAGGACGGATCGTTAGATACCAGAAGTAGAATTTTCAGGAAGAGTGACAATTATGAAGGCTCTAAATGAAGCAGAAATTTTGTTGTTAAAATAGGGGTCCAAGATTAGAGAAATCGCATCATCCTCTTGTGTCTTTATACTCTTCTGATAAATCTAATTAAGTGGAATTGATGGCTCATTGGCAAGTATGCAATGGGGTTGTCAGCCCACTTTTCCAGGACAGAAGATGTATCTTTTGAATAGAATTCTCTTACATAGAGAACTGGTTAACACAAGTGGGTTAATATGGAACTTCTGTGAAGCAGCCATCAAGATGGGATTAAATGTGCAAGGAGTTCATTAGGGAAATGCCTGTGTGAAAGGAAACAGGGGAAATCAAGAAGGCGGAGTGAGTTGCAATGCAATGAGTCCTAATGAAATGGAGAGAGAAGTCAGAATCATTCTGAACTGCCGTGAGGCCCATATGTGGTTCCACAAAGCTATCAGTGCAAATCTGGGGATGGATTTTAAAGTGCATCAGCGGGACCTTTAAGTCACATTCCCTTTAGCAGGAGGTCAAATAGGCACATTCTCACAGACACCAGTGTGTTTCAGATTATGTTTCAAAAGTAGAAAGATACTTAGTTCCCCTTTTATAGTTAAAATACTGAGACATAAGATATCGGTTAATTTTCCCAACCTCATGTGCTGATTCCATGATAGAGACCGAGGTTCCCTGTGTGTGAATTGCCTCTCTTAGGAGACACTCAAAGTTCTGCTAGACAAGTTTTCTCAAACTTAAGTATTCATCAAATCCCCTGGAGAGCTTGTTAAAACAATGGTTCCTGGGCACCACCCCCAGAGTTTCTGATTTTAGAGAGCAAGTGTGAGGCCTGAGAATTTTCATTTCTAACAGATTCCCAGGTGACACTGATAATTTTGGTGGAATAAAGGAGACAACCCCTGTATTTTTATTGCTTTTTAGTTTCCTAATATGGTGTGTGTGTGTGTGTATGTGTGTGCAATTAGAGCATTGTTAGGGGAAAGAAAAGCAAAGAAAAATGTCTTACTTATCTTAAAGCTCCCCTCCCTTGCATACCCTAAATACGGTGCCTGAATTATGACAGGCACATAATAAATATTTAAAAATTGAATTTCTTTTACTTTGGAAAAATTTTATGAAATACTCAGTGTAGAAGAGAAGCCTGTATTTTCAAAGGAATAAAATTAGATGTGACTCATATTTTTTCAAAAATGATTTCTCTTTAAGAGAAACAGAAGTGGCCTTTGTCTGTCATCTCTAGCCATGTTACATTTGACATCTTTTCTGCTTTAACCAAATTACTGAGGCCAAGGAGCACAGGAGGCAGGAACAAAGTGGCAGTCTCAGTGTGGTTTCTAGTTTGTAGATGCTTTCAGTAAATACAGTAGAACCTCTATAAGTTGACCGCCCAAGGGACTGTAAGAAATTAGTCTTCTTATGAAGGTGGTTAACATAAGGACCTAGGCCCATTGAACTGATACGTACATGTGGAGCATGGCTGTCCTATGAAAATTGGGTCAACTTAAGGAGTTGGCCAATATAGGAAGGTGATTATCTATAGAGGTTGTACTGATTTTTTTTTTTCAATTTTTGATGCATGCAACAACAAGCACAAGGGAAAATGTGCTGACTGCCAGTCTTTAAATCTGGTAACAATCCTAAGAGTTCTCCTTTCAGTCAGGTTGCTGGATTTGCTATTATGTGTAGTCATATGTACTTAGGATAAGCAGAGTCTTGAGAGACTTAATCATTGCCACAGCTGCTTATTGGTGAGGTCACCATCTGAAAAGTTCAGTTGGTAATGGCCATGAGTAAGAATAATAGACTGTGTACCTGGCATTAAGTTAAGAGCTTTCTGTGCATACTTAAATTTATTTAATTCTCACAAGAACTAGATAATGTTGAAATTATTGTTATTCACATAAGAGAATTAGGCAGAGAAGTTAAAAAAATATGGATGGTGCATGTAGCTGCTGAGTCATAGGTGGAACTCATCTGACTATCAAAAATCAACTGTATTAGTTTCTGAGTGCAAATAAGTATATCCCATGGAAAAGAGTTTCTTAATCCATCTAGCATATATATCAAAAGCAGATGATTTTCTCAGTGTCACGTTGTGAAATGGCAACAACATGAGAGTTAAGAGTAGAGGTCTCCATGTTTCAGTGTCAAAGTCAATGGCTTTGTTACTATGCTCCGTTCTTTCAGAATCTCTCTCTGTCATCCTCATTCCCCATGAAAGTGGGCATCTTTTAGTCATCCCTCTTATGACTCGACACTGACATAATTTGGGCCCTGTCTATGCTTACTTATTCTGTAAGTCCACTTATATCCCTCCCCCAAATCCCTATCAACCTGAATATATTTTCTAGTTATTCTCATTTTAATTTCATTCCAACCCACTTATATTGGACATTAGGTATGATTTAGCAGAAACTGTAGGGCCCCAAACAAGAATTCCATCTTCCCTATCACATTCTAAGGGAATGATACTGTGAAAAATATGGAAGCTCATTTATTCATTCTTCCTTATGGTAAGTAGTTATCATGTAAGCCCAAAGTAAACTTATCAGGGCCTTCATCACATGGCCAAACAAATAATAACTTCAGTCAGACAATGATTGCAATCAGTATCCCTACTAATCTTGTTCAGATCTGGGGCAAACCTGGACAAGTTAGCTCTAGCTTTATAATTACATCATCTAATGCAAAGCCACTACTCAAATTAAAAGAATTGTTTTCTTATTATGTCTTGGAAACTTTATGTCATTTCTTTCCATCAGCATCCAGTGGAAGTTAGGATGACTTCCTCCATTTGGGCTTACTAGAGAAGGTGGTATGTTAATTATGATGTTGCTAACCAATAATATATTGAATGTCTGGGCCAATGAGTAGAAAAAAGTGAATTCCAAGCCATTCATAGCCACTACATTTCTCACCAAACTCAAATAAAAATAAAATACTTTCCATCTCCTTTTAGATTCTATATTGGGTTTAAATGATTCCCACCATCATAGATTACATTTATATTTAATATTTATGCAAGAGACTCTAGACCCTATTAACCATAGGATCCTGGAAGTGGCAATACTGTGGAGCAGTGGTTTATAAATTCTGGTACAAGAATAAGTGTTGATGCATGATGTTTTCACTAGTGTACAAGTGATGAGTAAATATATCTGTGCAATTTATAGATTCCCAAATTTACCACTTCATAATCTCATTGATGGTACCTTCATTGAGAATAATCTGCTTCCACATAAAAAAATATTTTTACCAAAAGGTACAGCATGGTACACAATAAGCATTCAGTACCTTTTTTTGAATAAACAAATAGATGCAGTGTCCTATTTTAGAAAAAGCTATTGTTTATTCTGGCATTATGTTCTTCTTTTGTGTTAAAATAGTTATTTGTTTTAAAAAGGAAATGACCAGTTATTTTTAATTCATTTACTTAAGCACAATGAAGTGCTAAGCATCCTATCTTGGGCACATAAATTTATTTTTTAAAATTTCATTGGATTGAGAATGGAGCCATCTGGAAACCATTGGTATAATCTAATTCTCTTATCTTAAATGGGAAATTGCTGGTCAGGGAGGGAAATAACTTGCCTAAAACTGCTGTAACTGGATTATTATCTGTTCTTCTGTGCTTCCTTTTATTTTATACAATTTAATAATAGGTTGATTTTGTTTTTATAGATTATTATGATTTCAGAAGCAGCACCATAAGCTCCTTGAGAATGTTGGTCCTGCCCCTTGTTTTGTAGGCATAATGAAGTCTGTGACGCTGTCCATGGTGCTGAACCCTTTCTGAACCTTTTCCATGAAGACTAAGCTAAGTGGGTAGAGATAAAAGTAAGGAGCTCCTGGGCGGTGCTTGAGGCTCAGTGGGTGGGGCGCCAGCCCCATATACTGAAAGTGGCAAGTTCAAACCTGGCCCTGGCTAAACTGCAACAAAAAAATAGCCAGACGTTGTGGCAGGTGCCTGTAGTCCCAGCTACTTGGGAGGCTGAGACAAGAGAATAGCCTAAGCCCAGGAGTTGGAGGTTGCTGTGAGCTGTGTGATGCCATGACACTCTACCAAGGGTGATAAAGTGAGACTCTGTCTCTTAAAAAAAAATAAAAGTAAGGAACTCCTATTAACTATCATGCTTGTCCAGAGCATAAATGGAGACAAGGAAAAGGATGCTTGGATATGAAATGTGAACCAAATAAAAATCTGCTCTCTGATCAGTTCCATGCAGGACAAGAAAGTGACTTATAACAGCTCAATTACTTCATAAAGTAATAAACGAACAGATCTTTCACCTTGAATGTGGATTCTGAGACTGTGTTTGGAAAGGGGATTGATATCCCCTGCCCCCAAGACTCAAAAAAAAAAAACAAAAGACAAAAAAGAAATAGGTTAAGAAGGATATATGTTCTGAATCTCACTGAACACTACAATATTACAGGGAAGGGCTACATTTCCAACATTAAACCAAAAATAAAATATGTATATTTAAACACTTAAATGAAATGAACTTTAATAATAACTCAATAAAAGTTAGATAAATCTAGTAAGTTACATAGATTTAATAAGCACCATAACTTACTTGTAACCAGGCTTCTTTTTGCAGATGCCTAACAAAAAATAATGGACCTTTCTTTAACTCTGTTCTATTTTTTGTACCTTTCTTGTTTACCTAATATTGGTCATTTGTAAAAATCTAATTAGTAATCTGATTGAAAGCTCCTTTTGCACTATGTGGTCAGAGTCATACTCTTGCTTAAAATTGACCTTTATGGAATATTGTTCTTTTCTATTTCTCATTGCAATTATGTTTTATTTTTGCCTGTAACTGCAATTGTCATTTCTTACATAAATTTGTCATTGTTTCACACAAAAGAATCCTTCCAGTATCTTAAACAGTAGTGAGGTGGAGAGAATGTCCTCCTTTTCCTTTGCTTTTTTGTACTTCATGTGTTTATACACTTGTGTGTGTTAAGTCTGCAGTAGAAATAAAATTAAGCCATATTCTAATAAAAGACCATATCCTTATATTTCTCCTTGATTCCAAATTTGCCCATGTCAGCAAAACCAATGAAAAGAAGTAAAACATAATTAAATCTGGGGAAATTTTACTATACTATTTTTTTTATCATGAATGTATTTGGGGGATAAATTTCAATTTTTTGAAATTTAATATAGCATTATATGTTGCTGTAAGTTAGACCATGAAGAATGAACCAAGATGGCAGTTTGTCCTTTTTTGTAAAATGCCCGTATGCCAAAAGGCTAAGGGAGTGGGCAAGTTGTTCACAGCAGCTCTGAGGAGACACAGTCTGCATCAGTATCCCAATCAAACAGTTGGCTGTGAGCCTTTGTATGCCATTTGTCTTCCTCCTATGGCAGAATGTCAACTAAGGAGAGCCCGTTCTTAATAATAAGGAAAAAAGATAATAGAGAAGGAAGCAATCCTTCTGCAAATTGCCTTAACAGTACATCAGTTGCTGTCAGAGCAGTCATAGCCTCAGGGGTAAAGTCATCTAGTCAACCTGCTGCTTCCCTTTGGGGGCAGAGAACCGCATCTCAGTTCTGTTCACAGGACCTTACTAATTGTTAGGAGAATGACAAATGTTTTTGTGTGTACTCCTCAGCCATTGACCAAATAGATTAGCTCCAGTAGACTCATGGACTTCATTCACTTGTTCTCTGAAGACTGATCTGACTTTATAGACTGATTGAGATGTATGTGTGTGGGAGGGTGGTTATCAGAAGAATGCAATGCTGGGGTAAAAAATTTCTGGGGGTTTTGAAGCTGGTGAACTCTAGAAAGGGTTAGTTTGAGCTTCTCATTATTACATTTGTGCAACACATTTCCTTTTACAAAATGCTTTCACATTGCAATCTATAATTTGATCCTAACAAGATCAAATTACTAAGACTGGAATAATTATCCCTCTTCTTTTTCCTAATGATGAGTGAGGCTATACTACTTGACTAAGGTCGTACTGTTGCTAAGTGGCCGAGCCAGATCTCTAAAACACTGTGTTCTCTCTCTATTCCCAGATTTGCTGACCAGTAACCGTAGAACAACAAATCTGTTTGCCTTTATGTTAACTTAAATTCTGAATGTACCGAATAGCTGTGAGAGCTGATTTATCATTTCAATGGTGAGGGCATTTCTTTTTCTGGTATAAATAGAAAAATGTTCTCATAAAGTTACACTAATATGCTGCTGACATTCAAATTGTCATCACACAGATTATCTCATTTAAATTGCAGAATAACCTTTTGAGATAAATTGGAAAGACAGAATTTTTTGTTACAGTTTGTTTAGTGTCCGTAGCAGTTCATTTTTTAAATATAAGAAAGGTTTTATGGCCCATGGGATACTCTTCTAGCACTGAAGAATTTCTGCAGGATGTCAATGGTAGTGTTGTTTTCCACCTTGATCCCTGACTTTACCCCAGATAGTCTTCTGTTTTCCTTAATTCTCCGTATATTGCAGCCTGAAAATCCTATCCCTGCCCCCAGCCCTTGACATTCAGTAGTCTAAACTTGACAGAGAATTACACATCACCACTTACTTGGGCAAAGAGATAATGTTATTGGCAGAAAAACTGAGGCTTACAGGTTACATGACCTACCTAGAGGCTGACCCTAACTCCTGACCCATATAAAGCCTGGTATTTTTGTCATTACTGAGGCCCCCTTTAGTCACTTTTATACTGACATAAATTTTTAGTCCCTTCAGGAATAGCAGGGAAGAAAAAGAATGTGAGGATCGGTGGTGGGGGAGAGGAGGACTTGATGACAGTTATAACATAGCTACTTTCTGTTGTAGGCACTGTCACACACCTTTATACAAATTTTACCATCTATTCTTCAAAACAAAACAGTTCCTTTGGCTCGGCACCCATAGCACAGTGTTTAGGGCACTGGCCACATACACCAAGGCAGGCAAACCCTGCCAGGGCTTACTAAACAACAATGACAATTGCAATAAAAAAATATAGCCAGGCATTGTGGTGGGTACAGTTCCATTATGCCTAATATAATCATAAGAGGAAATTAACTTCTGTAGATAGAATATTTTTTCCAAAGCCATGGTACCTGAAATAGGCTTGTTTGTTTTAATATACTTAAGATCATGCCTTTCAAATATACTTTTCTGCCTCAGGCAAGATATTTTCAAGGATGTGGACAAAGCAGCATTTTTTAAAAATGCAAAACTATGGAGCTTGCTGTTATTCCAATATAAAAGATGCATTTGTCTCATTTTGTGTAGGTCCATTTCTGCTCCGCAGCAGTGCCCTCAGACCTAGGCTTTTACTTTTACTTAAATCCATTTTCAACTATGGTTTGTTGGTTTCAGACTGCAGAATTTAAGAGCATAATAAGCAATTTTCAGGAAGACCAATAAGGACTGTTTTTCCACCCAATGGAAGTTACCAAAGACTGTCACTGAAGCCCAGAGCAACTAGTAGGAGGTGATTCATCCTACATCTTCCTTAGGGATAGGCCCTCAGTCAGTATTGGAAGTCAGAAATTAATCTATGCTCCTAGGATTTCTACTTGTTCCCCTTATCTTTCCTGGGCATAATTCTTTTACTTTTCCTGGAGAGTATATCTCATTGTACTGTGTTGTTCATTTTTGCCCAATTTCTACATGTTTAAACAAAGTTGAGGTCTTTGGAAAATGAGTATCAGGCACTGCTCAGCATTTTAGGGAAGAATTTGAGGTAGAAGGCATTTCCTACACTTTGGAAAGCTTATCCTGAAGGAGGCAGTGTTATGGAGGAAAGAGCCTTGAACGGAGAAGCACAGTCAGGTGGGGTCCTGAGCTCTGACACTGAGCTACTCCACGACCGTGAACAGCCACACTGAGTGACGACACAATTGCTTTGATTTTGCCAGTTGCTTGACCTGTGGACAAAGAAACTACATTAAGCAGGGTTCTCCAGAGAAGTAGACCAGGAGGGTGTGTGTGTGTGTGTGTGTGTGTTTGAGAGAGAGGGAGGTGTGTGTGAAATGTGTGTAGTGTCGATAGATTATAAGGAATTGAATCACATGATTATGGAGACTAACAGTCCTAAGATCTGCAGCTAGGGAGCAAGAGACTCAGGATGGCTAAAAATGGTTCCAGTCCAAATCCAAAGGCTTGAGAACTAGGAGACCCGATAGCATAAAATAAATCCAGAAGCCAGCAGGCTTGGGAAGCAAGAAGAGCTTATGCTTCACTCTGAGTATAAAGGATAGGAAAGACCAAAGTTCCAGCTCATGCAGTCAGGTAGCGCAGATAGAATTCTTTCTTCCTCCAGCCTGTTATTCTATTCAGGCCTTCAATGGGCTAGATGAAGCCAACCCAACAATTCAGTCTGCCTATGGTTCCAAATAGGGCTTCAATCAGACCTGCAGAGGCAAAGATCTGCCTTTGTTGGAATGCCCACTAGAGTACCTTCCCAGGTCCTTGGCCTTTTGAAACATATGGACAAATTTGACATATAGAGGGATCATCCTTAGAAATTCCATCAGGGGCTAATTTTCATGGCTAGTGAAATGAATAACTGCTAATGGATGCAGGATTTCTTTCTGGAGTGTTAGAAATATATTCTAATATTAATTATGGTGATGATTGTAAAACTCTATGTATATAATAAAAACTATTGAATTGTGCATTTTAAATGGGTGAATTATATGGCATGTGAATTATATCCCAATAAAGTTTGTTTTTTTTTTTTAAACAATGGGTTCCAAGAGTTTACCCTAGCTTTTTTAATGTTTCAGACCATCCCCTTATTAGCTTTATCTTGAGAAATATGTCCCATTTGGGCAGGGAATGCATCACCTTTCATAAAAGCAATGTGTCCTTTCTATAAGATATTTAGGGCATGAGTATGGAGTGGGCCTACTATTTTTGGAGCTGAAAGGCTAGAAAATTATTTCTTTTTTCATGTGAAATTAGCCCTACTTTTTGGGATGTAAATTAAACGTGATTTGAGGGGAATTAAGAAGAACCATCTACCCCCTGTAGAAAGATAGTTATTTAATCTTTGGGAATATGCTTTGCAGTCTCTGATTCTCTTTGTAACTACTAATCTTACTATGAATAAAGCTCTTAAATCCTTACCTTATGGTGAACTGGTTGATCCAATCAGATCCCTATATGATGATGTATGTGTTGATTATAATAATGCTGAAATTATTGAGAGTGAAGATGTCGAAAAGTGAGGTAGGGACTGGAAGTGGAAAAGAACAGATCAGGGGAAAAGAGGAAGAAAGAAAAGAAAATGGGTAAAAATAGGAAACCACAATAACAGAGTCAAGACCAAACCCCTTAGATTAAAGATCAAAATTGTTCCTTCATATAGGTTTCCACAAACCGTAAGCTATAGTATATAGTTCCTCCTCAGGAACTTAGGTGACTCAATACAAGACGAAGTGCATGAATAATTCTGTGGGAGACCTGCTGCCCAAATTACTGCTCCTTATAATATGAAAGATTCTTTGGTGGGATAGCCTCTCTAGAAACTCTATTCATAAGGTTCCTGTAGAAGTAGCCTTTTTTTTTGCCAGACTGTGTTTGAACGTGCCATCTCTGGCATATGCGGCCGGCACCTTACATTTTTGAGCCACAGGCGTGGCCCGAAGTAGCCATATTTTTACATGAGCCCTCCTAGCTGGCCAAAGCTGTCATCAGGGAGTGAGCATGTATTCAATGTATAAAAATAAGTCCCCTACTTAGAATTTCTGTCATTTAATAATTATTTTCTCAACAACTGATTAAGCCAAGTTCAATATAGGTCACAATATTATCTTAACATGTAGGTATCCAAAGAGAACTCTGACCAGAACATTTTCAGTTGGTATTTCTAATAAAGGATGCTGTTGTTATTTGCTCCAGGATAGCTGCTGCATACTCCATGGAATTAAACAACAACAGTAAAACAACTCTAAAGCTATCGGAAACTTAGTGTTACTTGAATTGATTTATAATAGCTCAAACCACACACAATAAACCAATAATTGAATCTAACACATCATAAACATCCTTTTTCACTTTACCTCTTAGCTGAGCAGATGACGCTGCCTTAAACTTTTTAAATTTTATGATAAAATGCTTAAACTAATGTCATATTATAATGGGGCATTAGCATCAGGGATAAGATTACCTCTCCGCTGCTTTGCTACTTTATGGAGGGTGATAATGTGTTGATATTACTAATGATATTTCATAGATAGAATCATAGCTATTGCTAGCCAAATATTTTTGACAAAGATCTACCTGAAGCAGAGAAAAGCCTGGGACTTGTTCCATCTTCTACTCTTCCCATTACTATAGTATCTGTGTGAACTAAATCAAAACATTTCCTCCTCTGACCCTCGGTTTCTCCATTTATAAAATTAAGATATTAGATTAAATAAACTTTAAGGATTAAATACACTGTACATGATGTATGTTACTTAAACTGACCCAAAGCATCAGTACTGCTCTATGAATGACTTTATAAAACAGCCCACTATTTGGATTCGGAGGAACCAGTATGGAAATGGCAGGTCTGCTACCTTGTTGAGTTGCATGGATGAGCTAAAGCTCAACGTCTCTGAAATTAAAAGTGGGTATCAATTAGTACAGCACATGTAATATCTACTCTATCTTTCAGAATTATTGCAGAATGCAAATGAAATATTGCATGGGGGGAAACTTGTATGTTTTTCATGGTAGCAAAAATGGTGACAGTAATAGTTTTAAAGTAATTGTGAGACTTAGCTAATGTTTAATTGAACACTAACTATATACTATACACTGCCTTAATCATTCTACATGTATTGTTCTATTTTATCCTTATAATAATCCTTTGAGAAAGGTACCTTAATTTCCCCTTTTTGTATTTAGAGTACCAGACTCAAAAACTTGAGTACTTGCTTAATGATGCAGTTCACACTTGATGGCATTCAGATTCAAACCTTGGGCAATCTGACTCCAGAGCCTGAGCTCTTACCCACCATGTCACAGTGATTTATTCTTGCAGTATCAGATTGATTCTGATTTATATGTGAAAATTTTTACTTCCAGCAATATTCGTCTTTGAAATCAAGACCTCCACTGAGAATATCACAGAAAAGCCATACCCAAAACTCTGTTTAAAGATGTTGGAGAGCTACTAAGGCTGTGAGCAGTCAAGGAACTAAGTTCCCAGAGGGAAGAGGAACTCAGATGTGGAGGGGGCATTCAGCACCATTTTTGATACTCCAAGTTTTAGACTGTGACCTTAATTTAACAGTAAGGGTAAACTGGGACTAGATTAACCCTCAAAAAATATACAAGTCTTGCTCTAAATATACTTAATTCCTTATTGTGTTAAGATAATCTGGCCCTACTCAGTCTTCCTCCTGCAAGAAAAAAAACACATCTCTTAAGACGGATTATATCATCCAAAGTCTCAAAGATACTCTTTGATTGTTTTCATATACAGTAAAATCTCTGAAAGTTGACCACTCAAGGGACTCTAACAAACAAGTCAACATACAGAGGTGGTCAACATAAGAAACTAGGCCTGCTGTACTGATATATACATGTGGTGCCTGTCTGGTCTATAAAAATTAGGTCAACTTAAGGAGATGGTCAACTACGGAGATTCTATTATATAAATAAATTCAAGGCTTGGCACCTGTGTCTCAAGTGGCTAAGGCGCCAGCCACATACACCTAAGGTGGTGGGTTCGAATCCAGCCCGGGCCCACCAAAACAACAATGACAGCTGCAACCAAAAAATAGCCGGGCATTGTGGTGGGCACCTGTGGTCCCAGCTACTTGGGAGGCTGAGGCAGGATACTTGCTTGAGCCCAAGAGTTGGAGGTTGCTGTGAGCTGTGATGCCACAGCACTCTACCCAGGGGGATAGCTTGAGGCTCTGTCTCAAAAAAAAAAAAAAAAGAAATTCAAAATTCAAGTAAAAAAAATACTGGATATCATGAACTGGCCAAGGACTGTGAGAACATAACAGAACTACAAGAGATCCAGATGTCAGAGTTATGGATTTAAAGTGACTGTAACTAACACGGTAGTTCCTCTGATTCATGGGAGATGTTTTAAGACCCTCCAAGTTGATGCCTGAAACTGGAGTTAGTATCAAACCCTATATACAATGTTCTTTCCTACATATGCATGCCTACAATAATGTTTAATTTACAAATTAAACACTATGAGAAAAAAAACTAATAACAAAACAGAACAATTATAACTGAAATACTAAAATATTTCCTTCTTTACAGTTTCACGGATAACGTATTTGTTCTTTCTGCTGATCTCTGCACCCTCAGCATATGATTTTTTCCCTCTTATTATTAGGTTGAAAACGCAGTCTTTTACTTAAAAGAAGCCTATATGACTTATCTTTGACATACTTTAATTGCCAGCATCACTATTCTTGGCTTTGGAGTCATTACTAAATAAACTAAGGGTTGCTTGAACACAATCACTGTGACACTGTGACAGTCAAGCTGATAACTAAGATGACTAGTAAGTGACTAATGAGCACGATCTACAGCATGTGTACCTGGACAAAGAGAAAATTCGTGTCCTGGTTGAGTTGGAGTGATATGGCATGATATTTTATCATATTCCTTAGAATAATACATAATTTAAAACCCTGAATCATTTATTTCTGGAATTTTCCATTTAATATTTTCAGACTATAGTTAACCATGGATAACTGAAACCATGGAAGACAAAATTGCAGATAAGGATTAAACTGCGGTATGCTCAAGATATTAAATGTCAAGGTGAAGAATTTTCATACAAAATTGATACTTAGAAATTCCAGAACTAAAAACTATAATATCTCAAATTTATAACGCAGTAGGTAGGCTTAACAGTATATTTGGTAGAGAACAAAAATGGAACAATAGTCAGAAAAAAATATCCAGCCTGAAACACAGACAAAAGAATGAAAGGACATAAAAGAGCATATAGAACACGCTCGTTTGAAAAGACTTAACAGAGGTATAATTGGATTCCCAGGAGAGAAGAGAAAGAATAGGAGAAAGAAGCAATCTTTTAAGAGACAATGACTTAGAATATTTCTAACTAAAGAATTTTGTACATGGTTCTTTTTCCATTTTATTAGTAAATTACTAATAAAAGCTTATCATTTGGGGGTTATTGTTCTTTACTCTTTAGCTGGGAGAAATCTTTGAGGTAGTAGAAATTTCAATCCACCCTGAACTGATACTTGGAGAAAGGTGGACATCTGGGGACATGGTACTTTGAGAGTAAGAGAGAACTTCGAGGATGTGAAATTTATCAGAATGAATGAGAAATGTGGGGGAAAAACAAGTAGAGAAATTTGGGTTCATAACCTTTCATCTCACACCGATAAGGAGTGACAGTAACATTGTGGGTATAGAGCCAGTTTGGTACTCTCGTTCAGCTTCTTTGAGCCTCAACTTCCTCAGCCAAAAGTAAGGATATTAATCCATGCTTTGTAGAGTTTTTATGATATCTAACATAGAATTTAAATGACAGTGCATACATGGAATTGGCCTAATGCTTGCCACATTTGGGGGCTCTATTATGCTTAGTTTTTCTCCTATGATATTTTACTTCCTATGTTAATTATGATATTTGTTTCAGACTTTTTTCAGGGTTTCTTAAATCCCTGTCAAGGTTAGAGTTATCTTTGTCTCAGAAGAACCAGAAACAAGAACTTGCAATAGGTTCAGGTGCACAGCAATTTTTTGTTTGTTTGTTTGTTTTTTTAAATTAATACTCCTGTTAAAATTCAGTTACCCAGATGTTTAGAGAAGAGACAAGGTAGATAGTTATTTAGAATTTAAACATACTTCTTGATGAGCTATAATATGACTTCTTGAAAAGTCATGATCAGTAAAAAAGGAACAAAGTAATAGAGAAATCACTCAGATTTTTAGACCAGTAAACTGTTTTCACAGGAGTGTTTGGGGGAGCCTTCCTCCTACGTGCCCACCTCTGGAGAGATGGTTTTAGTCGATCACTGGATTATTATTTTTTTCTCTATTTCATCACTAAGCCTCTTTTCTTTTCCTAGTAGTAGATGATTTGATGTTTCTTATACTCCTGTTTCTCACTGGCAGCATAATCTCAGAAGGATATGAAAGAGGAGAATTAGGCAGGAAAAGAAGTTGAAGTATGACATAACCCAGTGACATCCTTGGTCAACCTCACAGGAAATTCCAACTGAAGTTCTTATTTTCTGTATCAGCCTACCTAAAACATGTTAATAAATAACATGTACTGAGTAGGTTTACCCAAGTATGGCAAAAGCAAATTGTGTGTGTGTTGAAGGTGGGTGCCATGACTAATATATATTCTGGGGTGAACTAAGGTCCTTCCTTTACTCACAACATACTTCCAAAGGTCCCAAATCCTTCTAATAAATATTGTATTTAGTAAGTGGTAATATTGCTATGAGGACTGAAGAGGCAATACATACGATATCTTAGAATACAGAAACCTATTAATAATTATTAGATATTATACGGGTAAAGCTGATAGTGGTAACGATGGTGGCCAGTGTTTTCTAGTACAAGTTTCAGACAATTGTAATATACAAAAAAAGAAAGCTGGCTAGACACAGTGGCTCATATTTGCAATTCTAGCACTTTGAAAAAAATTAGCCAGGCATGGTATTGCATGCCTGTTGTCCTGACTACTCCCTGTTGTCCTCAGGGAGGCTGAGACAAGAGGATGGTTTAAGTACAGTTTGAGATTGCAGTGAACTATGATTGTACCACTGCACTCGAAGTCCAGCCTGGATGATAGAGTAAGACCCTGTCTCAAAAGAGAGAGAGAGAGAATGAATGAGTGAAAGGAAGAAAAGAAGTTATTCTTCCCTGTAGAAAATATGTAAAGTATATAATAGATAAAGTGGTGCTAGAGGTTGAAGTTAGGGGAGGAGACAATGATATCCTGTGATCATGCAGATAATTTTTCAGAATGATTTTATAGTTCAGTGTCCCTACTCTTTGGGACAAAAACTTACTCTCTTACAAACTACAATAACCCAGGAGGCTTGCCCAGTAAAAAATGATTGTGAGAGGGTCATTCTCTGTGTAGTGAGGGGTTTTCTTACTAGCTCTGGCAGCATTTGACACACTGTATAGCATAAAGGGAAGAATGAAGATGATAAGCTTTGGTCCATATTTTCTTAGATTTTGATATTAATTTGTGTTCCAGGGAGACATACTCTTATAGACAAGTGTCATGGTGTTGAGCAGCAGAACACCTTTGAGACAAGGTTTAAAAGATAAGAAAAAATGCAGATGACTTAGGTGATCATTGGTAAGAATAGAGACAGAAGGGAATGTGCTTTCTGGTTTTCCCTTCAAGGACAACTTGAGGTCTGAGCTACCGGGAATGCTCTTAGCAACAGCCTTCAAGTGATAGCTTCCTCAGGGATTGTGTCAGCTATGGAGAGTCATCTCACTCAAAGTAAGGCTTTTCTCGGGTAATCTAATGTCTAATCAAAGTTGGGATAAGAACCTTTAATATTTCAAATAATATGGGGCAATTCTGAAAAGCCATGGTTTAGTTTTTGAATCCCCTGTGGAGTTGGCCAAGGTTGTCTGTCACTGGTTCTGCTTCACAGCTCAGCTTATCTCTCTGCCCAATCCTCCTCCCTTTCCTTCTCTTTGACAGACATTATTTCCAAGGGTACTGCCCACTAAATATCCTGAACATTAAATTGTTTCAGAATCTGCTTTCTAAAACACGTGGAAGAAATCTATTACTATTACTTGGAGTAGTAGAAAAACCACTGGACCAGAAATCTGAAAGTTCTAGACTGTAGTGTTATGTTTTACTTACCTAAACAATAGGCCTGTGTGTGTGTGTGTGTGTGTGTGTGTGTGTGAATAAAATGCAGATAAAAATAGCCACCTCATATAAAAATGAAAACAAAAAAGCAACGGTGAACATGATATAAAGATGAAAGATGTTAGGATACTTTGTAAATCCCTAAGTATGATCATAATAACCACAGAACCCTCATTGCGTATTTTTTCAGCCTCTGAGTAAGGCCTGTATGAGTTACCATCCCCGTATTAATACACATGCACAAATACTAACATATTAATCTTTTGGATACTCTGGAAAAAACATTTGGAAGGAGATCTTAAATAGACACTGAACTTGGAAAATTCAGGAGTATGTGTTTTTCTCCGAATGAATAGGCATAAATACAACTATTCCAGAAAATAGATAGCTGGGCCTTTGTTGTAATTATCCATATTTGTATTCATGAAGTACAATCTCATACTCTTTCATCTCAAAATTGAGATTTCTATATAAGAGGAACACAGAGAGCTACTGCATGATTTTTAGTTTAAATTGTATGGTGTTTTCATTTGCTTCCAGGGAAGAATTTTAATGTTTCATGTTTTGAAGATGCCACTAAGAACAAAGCCAGACAGAATTTGAAAAATGGGGTAAACATGTACCTCATAGCAGTAAAAGGGAATCAGCAATCACAAAGTCCAGTTACAATACAGAAAACTAGGATCGTGAAACTCATGATTATGTCCACATATGATACATTAAAAGGAAAAGTCTACCACTGACCAGACTGCCAAGCTTAAAGTATTCCTTTATCCATCCCCCTACAATAACTTAAGGCACAATGCAGCAGGCACGTGGCTCCTTGAAGGTAGCATTCACTTCTTTTTTGTATCCTCAGAGTTCGGGACAACAGTTGGCCTGGGGTTAATTTTTCAAAAATATTTCTTGAATTAGTGTACAAATAAATGAATAAAAGTATTATTCTAGATTCTCTAGCTGATAGGCAAAATAATCAGACGGAGATTATAGATACTCACGTCCTAACGCCTCACTTCCTCTGTCCAGGCTATAAATATTGCTGGTTGCCAAGCTTTCTACTCTCTATCCTCTACCTAGATAATTTCACCAAATTTAATTCTTTTCTTCTTTTAAATTGAATTGAAAATATGCAATCAGAAAAGTACAGAGATCTTAAACAGGTAGTATCGTAAATTTGTAAAAGGTGAATCCACTCAATAAACTACCTTAATCTGGATGTAGATTATATGCAGTAGTTCAAAAGCTTCCCTCAAGTGCATTCTCAGAGGTCATTGTCTATTCCCTGTTTATCACAATTACCTTAGTTTTTGCAAGATTTTATCGTGCTTTTGAACTTTATGTAAATGCAAACACACAATGTACTTTTTTCTGTCTGGCTTATTTCACTCACTATTATGTTTGTGCGATTTAGCCATGTTGTTGAGTATAGTAATAACTATTTCATTTTATTTTGGAACACTTCTCATTGCATGGACATAACACAATATATTTATCCATTATGCTGTTTGGGGGTTGTTTCTAGTTTTGATGACTAGGATTAATTCTGCTTTGGGTAATTTTACATACCCTTGGATGCACATAGTTAAGCATTTTGTTGGTTGTATTAGGAAAGTGATAGGATAGTTATTTTTCACTTTAAATGCATTTTACCAAAGAGTTCTTCAAAGTAGTTATATTGGATCAGCAGTGTAGAGAGAGTTTCAACTGTTTCACGTTTCTGCCAATATTGGTAATACTTCCAATTTATTTTAGCCTTTCTGGTGGATGTATGATGATATCTCATTCTGGTTTTAATTTTTATTTCCGTAATAAATAATAAAATTGAACTCTTTCTATGTTTACTGGCCTTTTGGATGTCTTCCTTGGTTAAGTGCTTCATTGGCCATTTTTCTATTTTTCTTTTGAGTTCTTGGGATTTTATATAGTATTCTGGTGTGACTGCTTGTTAGATAAATATCTTATAGACATGTCCTCCCATTCTGTTGCTTGACCTTTTAATCTTTCTATAGTGGATTTTATTGTGCTTTGTTTTTCTCTTAATGAGAGAAATTCTTAAATTTGAAATTGTCCAGTATAAGACATTTTTTTCCCTCGAGATAACTTTCTATGATATATACTGAAGGTTTATTATTTTACTC
Source organism: Galagoides demidoff (assembly GCA_963574575.1). Taxonomy (NCBI): domain Eukaryota; kingdom Metazoa; phylum Chordata; class Mammalia; order Primates; family Galagidae; genus Galagoides; species Galagoides demidoff. Next base: position 22,902 of record CAUYQV010007992.1, read on the forward strand.
TTTCTGTTTGGATCATCATTCTACCTAGAATTAATTTTTCATATAGTATGAAATAGAAATTGAGATATATTTTTCAATATAGAGATGTAATTTATCTAGTATAATTTATTAAGCAGCTCATTTTCTATTCCTCTCTGTAATATCCGTCACCTTTGTCATCAATCAAGTGACCATATGTATAGGAGTCTCTTTTCTTCCATTGATATCTTTATTTATTTCCTTGTGCTAATATAGCATACTCATAGTTACTTTGGATTTATAATATATAATACTCACAGAGTAAGTCTTCCAACTTTGTTCTTCTCTTAATACAGTGTTAGTTGTTCTTGCCCCTTCAAGAGAATATTACTTTAGAATTAGCCTATAATTTTCTTTCTCTCATTTTCTCTCCGTCCCTCTCTCATCCAAGTAAACCTTCAGCTTAGTTGGTTAAATATTTAAAAATCAATAAATGTGATTTATTACATTCCCCCCAAAGCTAAAAATAAAACACAGGCTATTAATCCCACATACCTTTTGGATTTCATAATTCAGACCACATATAATCATGCATGTGTTCACAGGTACACATACACAATGCAGGTACAAATTCTGAGAGAGGCAGGTGGAAGGATGTAGTATCTGAGCTGAATATTGACAGAAGGGAGGTATAGTGGACTTCAAAGTTTTCTGGCTATCGCAGTTGGGTCAAAGATGATAGCATTCCCAGAGATGTAGTATCCTGAAAGATAGGATAGGGATGAAGTATAAGTTTATCTTGGGACATGTTGAGTGTTTGGTACAATAGTTGGCCTGGGGTCAGTGCTCAAAAATATTTATTGAATTAGCATATGAATCTGTGGGACATTTTAATGTGACTATCCATTTAATATTTAGGTGTGTAATTCTGAAGCTCAGATAAGAGGTCATTATAGTTTTTGACTGCATGAGAACTAAGTGAGATGTACATGTAAAGTATTTAGGAAAGTGCTTGACCCACTATAACCACTCAGTAAATGTTATTTTTTAATATTAACTTAAGAAGAACTCAAGCACTGGCAAAGCAAGGAAAATACGTGGTGTAAGTAGAGGATAGTAGATCATGTAGATTAAAGAACAAGATGTGAAGGAGAGTATTGAAAATTTAGGTTGTTGAGTGAAAAGAGATTTAATTCACCTAAGTGGTCTGAGTTCTGAAATATGTAATCATCTGAATCACAAGTAAGGCAGAGGGGGAATATAGCCAGTAGACAGTCTTTCCTACTTTAATTCTGTGTTCATATCAGGCAGCATTAATTGATGCCCCTTCCAGACATGGCTTCAAAATCCTTGAAAGATTTGTCCAGCCAGGCATTGCTAATCAATCTGGAAGTTATCATGTAGAACACACATTTTTTGCCAAAATTTTTGAGGGCAAAATAAAGGGTGCTCATTATACATGAATAAGTACTATTTGTTACTGGTGCATAAAATTTCTTTCTACCTTATAACAGTTTTTATATTTTGTAATTATTTGTTACGTAAAATTTATTGTACCTTACACACACACACACACACACACACAAATAATATAACCTAATCATGTGTAATCATATTAACCCCCCCAAAAGTTTCTTGTACCATAATATGTTAAAAAATAAATGCTGAAATTTCTTTATAATACAAAAAACAAGTACCTAAATATAAACACATAAATTTTGAATTAAGCCAGGTATTGTGGGGTGTGCCTGTAGTTCCAGCTACTCAGGAGGCTGAGGCAAGAGAATTGCCTAAGCCCAAGAACTGGAGGTTGTTGTGAGCTGTGTGACGCCACAGCACTCTACCAAGGGTGATAAAGTGAGACTCTGTCCTTACCTCCCCGCCAAAAAAATTTTTTTGAATTAAAAATATTAAAACAAAAGTTCTTTTTTTCCCCCTGAAAATTTAGGCCAAAACCATAGGGTGCACATTTGTACCTTATACAAAGCAAAATATGACACTTGCTGTCTTTGAATGCCAAGTGCAAGTTTCTGTGGCTTCATTTGCTTTTGCATGTGCAGACACAGCTTAAGTAAGGGCAGAGACTGGACAAGGGACAGGCCCTACGCAAATGCTATAAGAATAATCGAAAGAATAATTGTCAATTAAAAAGCACATTTTCAGTTTATACACTGAAATTTCCAGGCTGTTCTTTCATCCTTTGCATTATTATGACCTATCGGAGCTTTTGAAGTGAGTCCGTATACGTATATGATCTTATTTCATCCTCAGAGCAACCCATAGGCTTTGGAAGTAAACATACAATTCACTTTGCAGGCAACTAAACTGATGCCATGTGATAGCTTCTAAAGTGAGGTGAATTAATGTGAGCACTAAGCTTGAAAATTTGGCCTTGGGCACCTAATCCAGGGCTGGGGGAATAAGAGCTGATTTTACGGAGTAGGTTTTGCCCTCTTCCTCAGTTTTCTAGCATGGATCCAGTTTCCACTTCACCGATAATCAGAAGCTTCATCAGAAACACATTTTCCTTTCTTTTATTACAATTCCCTTGTAGTTTATTTAGCTCAGATACTGAGCTTCAGAAGTGATTTTTGAAAAGAATAGATCCTTAATTAATTGCAAGTTCCCTCCTATCTCTTGTCTAGAGTGTCTGTGCAATATTGAATTAACTGAGCCCCAGAAGCCCAATAATAGGAGAATAATGACTTTTCATCAACCTCAGCCACACACTGACAGCATCAGTTTAGGAATTCACAATTTATGTCTTTTATTCTCTTGGATCTCCTTGGCTCATTTTCTGGACTTTCATCTGGAAGCAGGCACAGCATCATTGTGTATGTTTGTTAATTAAGACGTGAAATGTGGTATCATTAGAAAGGCACCATGAAACTGGAAAAAATTCACGTACCACGGAAAGAAACAGAAATGGAAAGCTGTGCTTTCCCGCAACTGGAATGCTCCACACTGCCCCTCTTCCACATTACGAGTCCCCAACTACACACTCTTCACAGTCTCAATCCAGTCTCTTCTGTCTCCATCCAACTTGCTCTTTACCTGACCTTTAACTAGCACTCATAAACTTCATCAGTAGTACATTTTGCTTGCTTTTATTACAATTCTCTCATATTTTATTTAGCTCAGCTACAGAGCTTCAGAAGTAGTCTTGGAAAAGAATCAATGCTTAATTAATTGGAGATTTTCACCTGTCTCTTGTCTAGGGTGCTTATACCCTGAGTCGTAAAGTAATGTTTTGAGCTCCCCACCTCAATGTAATCCCTCAACCCATACATAGTTAAGGAAACTCTAAATTGAGTAAAAGTCAGCAGTTTTCTTTACTGTAGGACTCAGAGCTCTTATGTCTGCAGGAGGGTAATATAGCACTCAGCACCTCTTGTCTTTTTCATGCATTTTGACTTCTGATAGGGTTTTATTTCACGTTTTATTTTGTGGTAAAATTTATCTTTTCTACTACTTTTTACATGTGAAAAGCTTCTCTCTAAAATTAGACTCTAAGCTTCTTGATACTGGGGGATATAATGGATTTCTTTTAGAGATCCCATAATACCCAGTGTAGTACTGAGATTATGTTATTAATTCCATGTTTTAGTTGTAGAAATTCAAGGTGAGAGAATCAAGTGAGTATCTTGGAGTTTCTACTCTCTGCTCAACAACTTTGTTTATATTACCTTGTCTCAGTTTTCCTGTCTATGAAACGGGGGTAATGCTATTACCTACTTCTTAGTTTTTTGTAAACAAAGATTAATTGCATTAATTCGTGCAAATTTTTGGAACAATGTCTCGCATAGAGTACATACTCAGTGGAATTATATAAATTATATGCTTCTTAATACACATATGAAAGGAATGTAATATATTTGTCTAGCCAGTGAATAGCTATTGCAACTTAAGTCTTCAGCCAAGTTGTCTAAAGTTCAGCAATTGTACTTTTGTACCCAGATGCTGCTGCATTTTTTCTTGGTGACTTCCAAGTATTTCAGTCAGCCAGTAGAAGACAGAACAGCTTGACTGTGGAAAACATTCTATTTCAAGGTATTGGACTATAATGAGATTCAACCCTAGGCTCACTGTGTTCTCATCTGAAAAGCTCTGTTCCAGCTTTTTATGACCTCCCTCTAGAAAGAAAATATTCTAATTTAGTACTGTAGGGTGGGGGACAAAGAACCCAATCAATTTTAGCATGTCTTAGCTTCGCTATTTTTGTAGAAAAGGAAAAATTAAGTGGAAGCTTGAAAGAAGATAATGGAAGAAATAACAAATTGACACAAAAGTTATTATTTCAGGGTTTCAAGTGCTTGACCATTTTGGATTTGGAGTTATGAGTAGTGAAGTTTAACAAAAATAGAATTTGGAATTAGAGAACTAAGATTCCAACACTGCCCAGGTCATTTGTATATTGTGTGTGACGGTGTACATTTGTGTTCTCATCTGAAAATGGGTACAGCAATAGCATCTACCCCACAAGACTAGGGGAAGAGGGAAAAATGTGGAGAGGGAAAAATGAAATGATACGGGAATGCATACAATAAACATTCACTATTGTCATTAGAAATGGAGGACTAGGGTTATAGTTATTCCACTACCCAGAGAGATGGGACAGTCTCAGAGATGTTCTAGCCTATTTCCAAATGGAACATAAAGCAATATGTTTGGATGTACAACAAAAACATAACCTAAGGATACAAGAAATTAGCACCAATTAATTACACGGAGGCCACCAAGACTTTGTTGTTGCTTTTTACTTTTTTGCATATTTCCCCTGAAAACAACTAAAGCTTCTTTAGTATGTAAACATTATTTTTTTGTGGCATGATAACAAAAAGTATTGAAGGAACTTAAAAGTGAACCTTATTGTTTCTTATTGAGGGTCAAGAATAAGTAATGATTAAAATAACAATAATGTTCTCATCAAACTGTGGAGAATAGCATTTGACTTGCCAGCATTAATCAGCTTCCCCTAATGTTGGAGTACAGAATGGAAGCTTGTGTGTAGAGCTGGTAAGAACACAGACTAGTTCCAGACTACAGTTCAATTTGCAAGTCTGGCATACATAAGCTGAAAAACTTTGGACAAATATGTAAGCTCTCTTAGCCTTTGTGTCCTTATCAGCAAAATGGAAAATTCATTTGCACATAGACTGAATGTGATACTACATCTAAGGTAATGCTTGGAACTTATTAAGCATGAAATATGTTTTCAATATTCTTCTTTCTTACTATTGTACCTGGGGTATTATTGTACCTTACTGTACCATTACCTAAGGGAGTACATATCTAGAATCCTGTCTGTATCTATTACATATGGTTGAGCTCACGAGATTTGCAGATTGTGAGAGTTGGGTTAGGGGATTAGAAGTCATATAGTTCTAAACCATCATTTCTCAAAAACGCTCCTGATGCTCTGATTAGATAGCATCTAATCTAGCTGTTGTACCTCGAACTCAGATCCCTATGCCTCCCCCCAACCCCAGTCTTCCATCCCTTCCTTTCCTTTCCCTGAAGAGCACCTTACAACAGGATTGACAGAGATTGATCCAGAGACAGGGAGATTCCAAAAGTAGATGAGAGGAAAGTTAACCTGTTAGGAAGGGAACTTGGAATAAGTTTGGACTTAAATCAGAGAAGAAAATGCCCTTGAGCCCTTTTCAAATAAGCCTATAGCCAAAGGCAATCACTTGCAGCTAAAGGAAACATTGAGTTAAATGGATTAAAAGTTGTGCATGCCAAAGCTGAACATACTTGCTAACAGTGAAAGACCCATTTAATGAATACTGGCTAAGGTATAGATTTATGCACAATAAAATTCTGCATTTGACAGATTTTTACTACTCTGTATTTCAAGATTGTACAATGAGCTAATAATTTTTCTTGATAGGCTATTTTTCCCAAATAGCCTTTAATCAGTGATAAGAACAACAAAAATTCTTCATTCAATGCTTTAGCCTTTACAATTCTTACACATACTTTTATATTTTTAAATTAAAATTGCTGCTTGGAGAAAGGTTTTAACAGGCTTATGTAATGCTTTGAATATGGGTCAGCATTTAGGAATGTCAGAGCTGGAAGTGTCCTTAGGGATCATACTGGAGGTCATTATAAATATGGGAAACAAAGATACCAAAGTGATTTATACTGAAAATCAAATTCTCCTCTAGAAACGGTTTATAAGCTTCTAGCTTATGCTTGGGAAAATAAATTCAGTGTTCTTATACTGGTTATGATTGAGGGGCTTCATCTCTATCATCCCCAAATATATGATTTTGATGTTTGAAACTGCAATGTTCTTTGTGTCAAGCATTACTTTTGTTGTGCAAAGGGGTCATGGTCACATGCCATTAGCACCAAGGACAAATATAACGTAGTATATATTCATGGAAAACTCCGAAGTAATACTGTGAATACAATCTCTTGAACTCTCATTTCCTGACACAGAGGCCAGGCATATCTTTTCTGTAGATGCCATGGTCAACATTCTAAAAGGCAGAGCGTGTGGCATACACTCTTTGTTATTTATATGTTCACAAGCAGGGAATACATATGTGACTATTTCAATAATTTACTAGAGCAAGATTAGACTGCATCATAGAAGCCAATTGTACTTATTTCTTCCTAGCTGTATCTTCAATGACATTACATTGCTGGCTTGATGTTGGGCATGATGAGAGTATTTATACTTCAGAAATTGGCATACTACAAATCAAGTATTTTCTTTTCTCTGATTAACCCACTACTACAACTTTATAATAAAAGAATCTTCCTGGTGGAGGAGTGCCCTTACTACAGTGAGACAAACCTGGACCTGCTGAGCTTAATCCTGCAAAGCCACCAAAAGGAGAAAGGAAATGACTCTAACAGTACCATTCAGATTTATTCCTCATCATTTCCTTTGTAAAAGGCTTATTATCCGAAGAATAAAATAATTACAACAATACTAACAGCTAACATTAAATAGACTTTATTGAAAGGAGTGACATCAGCAAGGTGGCAGAAAAAGAATTTTTGTTGCTCATCCCCTCACAAAAACATCAACTTGAGCAATTATTCATGTACAAAAATATCTTCACAAAAACCAAGGAATCAGATGAGAGATTTTTCTAAATGGAGCACAGAAATAAGAAAAGAGGCATTGAAGATGGTAGGAAAGACAGTTTTATATTACCTGTGTGACTCTTCCTTCAAGCCTGTGCAGTGCGGACTGGAAAGAGAGAGAGAGATCTCCCACAGGAGGGACAGAGAGTGAAGTGAGCCACTGACTGTCACAGACCTCAGTATCAGGTTCTCTCCAGTGAACTGTAGTGTTAGTCTGGTTCCCATGGTTCCAGACTAAAATGGCTCCTGCAGAAGCAAGCTCCAGGCCTGCCCTCATGGATTCAGGTTGCAAGCCCATTTCCACAGCCTCAGGCACCAGACTTACCCTAGTGAAACTTGGTGTCATGCTGGCTCCCATGAACCCAGGCTCCAGGGCATCCCCCTGAACCTAGGCATCAAGCTTCCCTTGTAGATCCTACTTCCAGTTTTGCCCTCATGGACCGAAGAAACAAAAATACCCATCTAAAAACTATGGCAACAATATACCCATGTACCACAGTAGCTGGCCAACCCAGATCTTTCTCCATGACATGATCAATTTGTAAATACTGGATAGGATGCTTGCTTTTTAAAATGCACAAATGCCACTGTAGGAACACAAGGAATAGAGATAATTAGGTAAACAAAATACCACAAAAGGAATAAATTAAAACATGAGTAACTGACTGTAAAGACATGAAGATCTATGGACTGTCTGAAAAAAATTCAAAATAAGTGCCTTAAAGAAGTTCAGTGAGCTACAAGTGAACACAGACAATTAAATAAAGTCAGAAAACAAGAAGAAAATAAGAAGTTTAACAAAGAGAGAGACACCATGAAAAACAACCAAACAAAAATTTTTGAAGAAGACAATGACTGAAATGAAAAATTTCATGAAGAACTTTAACAGCAGACCCTAATGAACAGGAGAATCAGTAAGCTTAAAAATAAGTAATTTGAGATTACTCAGTCAGAGGAATAAAGTGAGGAAAAAGACTAAAAACAAATAAAGATAGTCTGTGACAGCATTAAGTAAACTGATAGACACATTATGAGAGTCTCAGAAGCAGTAAAGAAAGAGAAATGGACAGAAAAACTTATTTAAAGAAATAATGACAAAAAAGTCCCAAATATGGACAGAAATAAAGACCTATACCTCAAAGAACTTCAAGCACATTGAATATAAGGAGATCCTCCCTGAGATGTAGTAAAATCCAATTCTCAAAAGTCAATGACAAAGAAAAATTTCGAAAGCAGCAAGAAAAAGGCAATTTGTCACATACAAGGTATTATTGTTTAAATGTTTGTCTCCCCAAACTTCATATTGGAATTTAATCCCCAATGTTGTAAGTGGGATGTTATTAAGTGATGCTTGGCTCATGGGGAAAGATCCTTCATAAATGGTTTGATGTCATTCTGACAGGAATGAGTAACTGAGTTACTTCACTAGTTTCCATGAGAGCCAGTTAATAAAAAAATACCCTGGCAAGTATATTTAGTTTTTTAACAAATAATCTTGTTAAATGATCAGATTAAATGTCAAAAAGGGTGGGTGGTGCCTATGGTTCAGTGGATAGGGCTCTGGCTCCATATACTGAGGGTGGCACATTTGAACCTGGCCCCGGCCAAACTGCAACAACAATAAATGTAAAAAAAAAAAAAAAGCCTGTCTCCTCCCCTCTTATGCTTCCTCTCTTGTCATGTGTTTGCTGCACATACCAGCTCCCATTCCCCTTCCAACCATGATTAGAAGCAGCCTGAGGCCTCATTGGATACATATGCTGATGCTATGCTTCTTGTACAGGCTGCAGAATAATAAGCCAATAAAATCTTTCATTAAAAAAAATTATTTAGCTTTAGGAATTTCTCAGTACAACCCTTTCAGGCCAAGAAAGAGTGGGATATATTGAAAATGCTGAAAGAAAAAGAAAACTGCCAACCAAGAATACCTAGAAAAGCATTCCTGCAGAACTAAGGAAAAAATAAATCCTTTCCCAGACAAACAAAAGCTGAGACAGTTCGTTACCTCTAGACCTGCCTTATAAGAAATGCTAAAGAAAGTTATTCCAGTTGAATGGAAAAGGCACTAACTACATGAAAATATATAAATGCAGAAAACTTATTTTAAAAGTAAGAGTAAAATCAAATTTGGAATAGTCTAATACTGTAATGGTGGTGTGTAAACCATTTTTAACTCTATTACACAGGTTCAAAGATAAAAGATTAAAAATTACTAAATAATTGATATAAAATATTAAAAGATGTTGTTATATAAATAATATAAAATATCATAGTGGGAAAAGTAGGAAAAGTTAAAATGTGGAGGCTTTGTATGTTGTTAAAGTTAAATGTTATCAGCTTAAAACAGACTATTATGGCTATACAATATATTATGTTAGCCTCTCAGTAGCCACAAATAAGGAAATCTATAGTAGATATACAAAAGATGAAAAGGAGTCAGACTACACCACTGAAAATAAAATCATTAAAACACAATAGACAACAGCAAGAAAGAAGCAATAGAAAATAATTTTTAAAATGGTACTAGCAAGTTCTTATCTATCACTGATTTAAACATAAATGGATTATCTCAATAAAAAGACACAAAATGGAAAGTGGATGAATGGATAAAATAACAAAATCCAATTATGTGTTACTTCAAGAGACTCACTTGTTAGCTTTAAGGATACACATAGGATAAAAGTGAAGGAGCAGAAAAGGTATTTTATGCAAATAATAAAAGGGGTGGCTATATTTATATCAGAAAAAATAGACTTTAAAAATGTCATAAGAGACAGAGAGGCCATTATATAAGGATAAAGAGATAAATTGATCAAGAGGATACAGCAATTGTAAATATATACACATATAACATTGGAACACAAAAATATATAAAACAAATATCAGCCCTGAAGGAGGAAATAGATAGTGATAAAATTATAGCAGGAAACTTCAATAAGTTACTTTTAACAATGGATGGGTCAACCAGACAGACTTTCGATAAGAAAACAATGGACATGAACTACACATAAGGCCAAATAGATGTAACAGTCATATTCAGAATATCCCATCCAATAGCAGCAGAATAAATACCCTTTTAAAATGCACACAAAATAATAAAAAAATAACAATTAACTAAAGGGTAATTGATCTGCACAGATAGTTCTCAAAGAAGACATGTGAATGTCAAAAAAAATATGAGAAAAGATTTCACATCACTAAAATCAGAGAAGACATATCAAAGCTACAATGAGGTATCATCTCACTCCACTTAGAATGGCTATTATTAAAAAGACAAGCAATAACAAATGCTGGCTATGCCGTGGAAAAATAGGAACTCTTACAACACTGTTGGTGAGAGTGCAAACTAGTGCAGCTACCTATGGAGTGAGTACTACATGGAGATACCCCCCAAAGAGAATTACTGTATGATCTGGGAATCTCACTCCCAAGTATTTATTCAAAAGAAAGGAAATTAGCATTTTACAGAGACATCTGCACCCCATGTTTATTACAGCACTATTCACAATAGCCAAAATATGGTATCAACCTAGGTGTTCGATATTAGATGAATGGATAGAGAAAATATGATGCACACAATGGGTATTCAGCCATAAAATGGAATGAAATCCTGTCATTCGTGGTAATGTGGCCAGAACAGGAGAACATCATATTAAATGGAACGATCTAGGAGGAGAAAATTAAACACTGCGTGTTCTCACTGATATGTAGAGAAGCTAAAAAGCACCAATCTCATAAAAGTAAAAGGTAGAACAGAGGATAGAAGATTCTGGAAAGTATGAGGAAATGGAAGAGGAAGGAAAGGTTTACTAAAAGGTTACTAGATAGAAATAAATTCTAGTATTCTATCTTACTGTAGGATGGCTATAATTAACAATAAAACATTACATAGTTTCAAATAACTAGAAGGCAGATATTGAATGTTTCCAACACAAAAATATGGTAAATATTTCATTTAGATGACAGATAGTATCAGATCATGATACATTATGTACTGAAACATCCCTATGTACAATTATTATTTTTAAATTAAAACAAAAATTTAAAAATGAAAAATAATCTTGTAACAAGATGGAAATGCCAATCGTTCAAGATGCTTCAAAAGTGGTTCTAAGAAGAAAGTTTATAGTGATAAATGCCTACAGTAAGTAAAAAGTTCTCAAAAAATAGCCTAATTTTATACTCCAAGAAACCAGAAAAAGAACAGACTAAGAACACAATTAGAAGGAAATAAATAATAAATAATAGAGTAGAAATATATAAAATAAAGTCTAGAAAACCATTAAAAAAGGATTAACCTACTGTGTTCTTGGCTGTGCAGAAGCTTTTTGCTTTGATCAGGTCCCAGTAATGTATTTTTGATGCTGCTTCAATTGCCCGGAAAAAAAAAAAAAAAGATTAACAAAACTGAGTATGTGTTTTTTAAAATGTAAACAAAGCTAATGAAAATTTAGGTAAACTAAAAAGAAAAGAGAGAAGACTCAAATAAATGAAATCAGAAATAGAAAAGAAGACATCACAGTTGATACCATAGAAATACGAAGTATCATAAAAAATTACTATGAAGAAAACGGTAGGAAACTGAATTTAACAGCACATTCCAAGAATTAATCACCACACTGAAGTGGGATTTATCCCTGAGATACAAGGATAGTTCACTAAATACAAATCAATAAATGTGATACATTGCATTAACAAAATGAAGAACAAAATACTATGGTAATCTCCACAGATGCATTAAAAAAATCAGCATCCTTTTACTGTTTAAAAAATCTCAAAATATAAGGATAGAAGGGATGTACCTCGATACCATACAGGCCATATATGACAAGCCCACGGCTAACATCATATTCAATGGCAAAAATTCCTATTAAAAATTCAATAGCATTTTTACAGAAATAGGAAGACATCGAATATTTAAAGCAATCATGAGCAAAAAGATCAAAGCTGGAGAAATATTATTACTGTACCTTATAGAAAAATATGCTACAAAGCTATAATAATTTAAAAAGTATAGTATTGGTCTAAAAGCAGAAATATAGACCAATGGAAGAGAATAACAAGCCCATAAGTGAACATTCTCATTTGTAGTCAGTTGGTCTTCAGCAAAGGTGACAAGAACATGTAGTGAGGAAAGGATAGTCTCTTCAATACATAGTGAAGGAACATTATTAATTCACATGCAGAAGAGTAAAATTGGGCCTTCTTTATCTTATGATATTTATATAAAACCAACTCAAAATGGATCAAAGACTTAAATTTGAGACTTCACATAGGCAAACTTGTTAAAGAAAATGAAGTGAAAAAGCTTTTGAAGCTGGTCTGGGCAAGGTTTGTTTGTTTATTTATTTATTTATTTATTTATTTATTTATTTATTAAGCTATGGTTCAAAAACAAAGGCAACAAAACAAAAATAGAATTATGCCAAACTAAAATGCTCTGATGGCAAAGGAAATAATAAGCAATTTAAAAATATTACTAAATGTAGAATATAAGTATCTTAACACAATAACTAAGAAATTGCTATGAGGTCTGTGTTAACCAGTTTGGTGAAAATATTTCAAATTGTACATAAAACCAGCACATTGTACCCCATGACTGAATTAATGTACATAGCTATGATTTAACAAAAAAAGATAACCTATAAAATGGAAGCAAAATATTTGCAAACATTCATGTGATAAAAGGTTACTATCCAAATTATATATAAAAAAACTCAAACAGCCCTAGAAGCAAAACAAATAATCTGAAAGAACAAATGAGCAAGGAATCTGAACATACATTTCTCAAATGGTCAACAGATATATTAAAATTAAAAATGCCCAACATCACTGATCATGATGGAAATGAAAATCAAACCACAGTGAGATATCACCTCCCATTTGTTGGATGGTGATTATCAAAAACTCAAAGATAATGAGTGTTGGAAATTATATGGAGCAAAGGCAACACTTCTATATTGTTGGTGGGAGGGTAAGTCGGCCCAGCCATTATGGAAAATAATATAGAAGTTCCTCAGAAAGTTAAAAATGTAACTACCACATGATCCAGCAATCCACTTATATCCAAAGAAAATAAAATCACTAATATTCATTATAGCAGTATTCACAATAACCAAAATATATAATTAAGCTAAGTGTCCTTCAGGAGATGAACAGATAAAAGGTATATACACAATGGAATATTATTTAACCTTAAAGATGGAAATCTTGTTCTTTGTAGCAATCTGTATGACAAAATTTTTGCTATTATAAAGAGCAGCTTGTTTTGGACATTATGCTAAGTGAAACAAACCAGACACAAAAGACAAAATCTTCACCATCTCACTTCTTGGGATCTAAAAATGTTGAACTCGGTGGCACTTGTGGATCAAAAGAGTAAGGTGCCAGCCCATATGCTGGAGGTGGTGGGTTCAAATCCAGCCCCGGCCAAAAACTGCAAAAAAAAAAAAAAGTTGAACTCATAGAAGCAGAGAGTAGAGTGGTGGTCTTTAGGGGCCTGGAGTGATAGAAATGGGAAGATGTTGGTCAAAGTGTACAAAGTTACATTGATAGGATGAATTCTGGAGCTGTAATGCGTAGCATGGTGACTGTCCTGGAATAACAACAACAATTATTATTACTGGTAATAATGCTGTATTGTATACTTCCATTTTTTTTTTTTTTTGAGACAGAGTCTCACAATTTCATTGTTGGTAGAGTGCTGTGCCATCACAGCTCACAGCAACCTCAAACTCTTGGGCTTAAGTCATTCTCTTGGTTCAGCCTCCCAAGTAGCTGAGACCACAGGTGCCCATCACAACCCCTGGCTATATTTTTTTGTTGCAGTTGTCATTGTTGTTTAGTAGGCCCTGGCCAGTTTCAAATCTGCCATCCTCGGTGTATGTGGCTGGCGCTGTAATCACTGTGCTATGGGCACTGAGCCGTATACTTCCACTTTTCTAAGAGAGTGGCTCTTAAATGTTTTCACTACACATAGTCCCCCATAGTTACCTGTGTGGTGTGATGCATATGTCAAATAGCTTGGTAATGGTGACCATTTCACAATGTATGCATATATCAAAACATCACATTGTATATATCTTAAATATATAATACTGTTTAACATATTTTATTTTTTATTTGTCAATTATATTTTAACAAAACTGGAAAAAAAATAAACTTAAATAGTCCACATCACTTTTCTTAGCACTTTACATTAATTACATCATTTTATTCTCAAAGCAATAGTTGGTTTAATGATTACAGATGAAGAAACCAAGGTGTATGAAATAGTAAACAATTTAACATTTTGAAGAGTCAGAGCTTTTAAGAGACAATGGCAAAGGTATTAGGTTGTAGAGCTAAAACTTCTAAATATGATCCTCTTTTATAGATTACTCCCTTAAGATAGTGGTTCCCAAATTAGGGGTTCTGAATGCTGGGGAGAGGGAGTTATAACATGAGCTTTGAGAGGTAATTAAATCCATACACACAGGAATCATTGTTTGCAAGCCAAATGATTATCTAGTATGTATTCATACTAGTCTTTTCAAATTTATGTGTATAAAGTTGTGGTGAATAAATATTTACTTATTAAATTATATTAGTGTTTGCCATTAATGAATAAGCATCTACTCTGTTCTAGACATTCCACCATGTACTAGGCATGTAATGTGAAGTAGACAAATGTGATTTTTGACCTTACATGTTTTCTCTCTCAATGTATATACTACAGTAGGGAGTACTATCACGTGGGATGAACAACATTTTTGCTGTTATAAAGAGCAGCTTGTTTTGGAAATGCTTGGGAGCTCCTATCTCTGGAATGAGTGCCTCTTGCCTTTATGGTCTTCTCCCCAAAGCTCCCTGCCACTTATCCTATGTTTGCCTCTGTTATCCCCTCACTGGGACCATTATCTAACTACTATAACTACTAAGTGTATAACTATGCCTAGTGGGTCCCATCCTCCATTTTCTCTTGACTCCAAATCATCTTGCATGCACTACCAGGTTCTTCTTTCTAATGCTGAACTTTGATAAACATTTTCTCCTACTGAATAATGGTGAAGACTCACCAGTGGAATACTGACATAAGAATTATGCTATATTTTTCTGTGTATAATGTGCCCACATTTTTAAGAGAATAACAAGGGTGCACACTATACATGGGTAGTAATAAGTCCATATATATATAAATGTTTTCAATTCTTTTGTTTATGCTGATGCATTAAAAGTGTAACTCCAGCAAGCAATAATGATATCCACATGCAAAATAGTACCCTGAAATATGGTAATTGGTTTTGTTGAACTTACAATGAACTTGCAGCAAAGGCATTTTTAGCCAATGAACTGTGACATTTCTTTTCATACCCTTTTGGCAGGAGCTGGCAGTATAGCTGGTATTTGTACAAAATTTCCTTATAATACAAAAAACAAGTACATAATATAAACAAATAAAACTTTAAATTAATAAGTTAATATGAAAGATTTTTTTTTCCTGAAAGTTTGGGCCAAAAACATAGGTGTACATTACACATGGGTGCATACCTTTCTGTGACAGCTGCTTGTGATTAATCTTTATGACCTAATCTAACGACAATGGTGATCACCTATGGGGGTTTCCCAGTGGGGTTTTTGAACATTTAAAAATGTTACTATTGCCTCATAAGAGGTCCTTCTTCTGCTCAGGGGAGTAGAATCTATCTCCATCTCAATAAAATTTCCCTGTAGTTAGTCGGTTCACTCTTGAATTCTTTTTCTATGTGAAGCCCAGAACCCACTTGGTGAGTTCAGGGGACTTTCCTCCCTTCACTGGGACACCCCTGCATCACTTTCATCCTCCTCAAGATCAATCATACGCCCCCCTGATACACACACTCCCAAACAAAGCAAAATAAAACAAAAACTGCCCAAACAACAAAAACAATTTCTTCAAGCATTTTCAACCTTTGGGGTAAGGAAAGATCCCACATAACCAAAAGTTTAAGAGGTGATAACTTTCCAAATATTCTCCCAGAAAGTTGTGAGAATTTTCTATGTCAGATGCTAAATCTGCATCATTTCCTAATCTACATGCAATTTTCTCTTCATTTATATTATTTTCAAACATGATTGATGACTGAAAAACACCACAGTTTAAGCATCATGTACCAGATCTAGATAAATTGCTTGGTTGTTACTCCTCAGCTAATATATATGCTTTTTAAAATCAATTGGTATTTAACCTAAGAAAACCACCTTTTGAAATCTTAATGAGGACCTGTTCTGAGAGCATTAATTTGAAGTGTGATGCTCTTTTCCTCCAGGATTGTAAGGTGTTACTTCGTATGTGTGTAATCAGGATGTGCAATGGGAATTTTTTTCATATTCATCTTCTGAAGGTGCTCTTTGAAAGGAAAGCACACAGGCTGGTTTTAAGAAACATGATCTGTATATTTCTGTTCATGGTACAGAAAATGTCAAAGCAAATAAAGTATAATTTGGGGTCTGATTTCTCATTTCATGGGGCCAACGTTGACATTCCAGGAGTAGGATGATGATAAAATTTTAAAAAATTATCATAGAAGAGAGAAGGGAGCCCAGATCTCCTACCGCCCTCCTCCTCAGGGCTCCAACATTGTGTTCATTGCAGAAATGTTCCTGGCACACAGTCCTTCCTGCCTGAGCTCCTGCTTGTAAAACCACATGCTAGCACTCCTCAGCTTCATTAATTGAAAGCAGGATAATTGAAGAGGTTTCCATTAGATTTCAAAGCAAACATCTGGTTTGGAAAATTTTAATATTTTTTTCTTTGTGTGTGTGTGTGCGCGCGCGCACACGCATGGTTTTTTGGCTTCCAAGGAGAATCTCCCATTCAATACCAAGATGGGGGTATAATTGAGGTCGCCCCTGCTGACAGTGTAACTGCCTTTCATTGCTAAAGCACAAATGATTACTTATAAAATAGCAGATGGTCTGCTTAAAAAATCCAAATAAATGTTCTAGGTATTTTTAGACATCCTTTGCAGGAGCCCTTTCTGATTCTCTCCCGGATGGAGCGGCCACTCGGAAAGACTCAGGAAGCATGGTGAATACCCTGCCACTGTTTCTATGTCTTCACCTTCATTTCTCCTTTCCTTTCTCACATGTGGAGCATTGATTTTGTCCCTTATCTAAAGCCATCTACATCTGAATTATATCAAGTTCTGTGTTTTTGTTATGTAATGATTTCTTCCAAGAACCCAAATGTGAACTTATTAGCGTATTGCATTTGCCTGTTTTCATCAGCCAAGAGAGACTGAGAGTGAAGAGGTTTGCCGGGTGTGGTGGCTCACACCTGGAATCATAGCACTCTGGGAGGCCAAGGAAGGTGGGTTGCTTGAGCTCAGGCGTTCAAGGCCACCCTCAGCAAGAGCAAAATCGATACTCAACTAAAACAGAAAAACTAGCCAGGCTTAGTAGCCCACACTTGTATTCTAGCTACTCGAGAGGTTGGGACAAGAGGATCACTTAAGCCCAAGAGTTTGAGACTGCTGTGAGGAATGTGATGCCACCTTACTCTGTTCAGAGCCACAGAGTAAGACTGTCTTAAAAAAGACAGAGAGAGAGAGAGAGAGAAGTTAAAGAATTTCTTTGTGAGAGGATGGAGTAGAGCTTAGCATTCAGCATATCAAGTTGGATTTAAGTGTGGTGCCAGATTCCAACCGTATCTCAAAACGGTTTTCTGTATTCATTGCACTGGAGTCTGTTTCTTTTTCTGTCTTGCCTTCTAAAAATGTTCCCAAATTGTTGATTGTTACTGTAGCTACTGTGGGGGTGGTGGAAGATTTCATAGATTACAAGCATGAGAAATCTACTCTGGCCAATTAAGCTTTACAAAATTTATTGAAAGGGAATTGACAAGATGTAGAATCAATGAGACAGCCAGAGGATCAGTCCTGGGCATATGCCCGAAATAATTCAAATTCTTCTCATTTTCAAGATTTAAAGTCCCAGCAAAGAAAAAATTCCTGCCTACATTTGGGACATATGTCCACCCCTGAGCTTTACCTGGTGATGAGCACGAATCTGGCAGAAATGACAAGAAGTTCTTCACTGCAGCAGTGTTTCTTAAGAAGTGTTCCTCATCTGAATCGTAGAATATAGAAAATGACTTATGTGGCAATTCTCTGAATTCTTCCAAGAATGGTAGGTCACTAGTACCCTTCTGTACGCATGGGAAAGAAGTAATGATTTGCAACGTTCAGACATTACAGTTGATTCCTTCCTGGGACCAAGTTGGCTTCACTTTGTAAAGCAGCTATCTTAGTTTACCAGCCTGCTAATACTGCACTCACCAGGGAAGATATAATTCTCCAAAAGGAAATCAGGGTGCTATGAGAAAGGGGAAGCTAAGCAGCCAGAAGGTAACAAATGTGTATTTTACCATGTAGGCAATAAATTGTGAACATTCACATGGCTGCATCTTCCAAGGTCTTTTACTTAGAATACTAACGTCCCTCACGTCACTGTTCTAAGGCAAAAGCATTCTTAGGGAAAGCATTTGGGAAATATTGTATGCTATAATCCTTTTCCGGGAGATTAACACCGTGATAATCTGTAAAAATTCTTACATCTAATAGTGAAGAGATCTGTTTGACTGTGTTTCCCAGACTTACACAATTGTGGATACTTTTCATAAATACTTCCCACAGAATTGCCATTGCAAAGAATGCATTTTAGAAAATAGTATTAAGAAATATACTTTGGTACTTTTTAGGAAATTTCCAATTTGGTAATATCACTATAGGGTTTAACTTCCCAGATTGAAATGAGGATAGCCAACATAGAGAAAGCTGAAGTGATGACTAAATTCTATTTTTGTCATTCCTTTCCTGAAATAAATGAATAGCTACCATTTCCCCACATCTTTCCCTGTGGCCCTGTCCATGAGGTGGGGGTAAATGACTTTATGTGACACCCTTCTTTTACCTTGGCTGTACATTGGGAATTACCTGGGGAGCTTTTAGAACAATTATCCTCCATCTTGAGCTATGAACTTTACCCTTGGAGAAGCGGTACCTTGAGAGAACAAGCAATGATGGTGGGAAGGCATCATGATTAGCAGAAATTTTTAAAATAACAAATTCAAATATTGTGATCTGGTTGTTTGTACCCTCATATTAACCTGAAATTTAAAAAAACATACAAAACATAACAAGCATATAGAACACAAAGAAATACTAAAACAACAGCTCTGAAACTTTTGCATGTATCAAAATCACCTGGAGGGCTCGGTAAAATGCAGAGGGCCAGGCCCCGGCTCTAGGGTTTCTGTTTAGCTATCCGGGGCGGGGCCCAAGAATCTACATTTCTACCGTGTTTCCAGGTGATCTTGATGCTGCTGGTCCCCAGACAACACTTTTTGAGAATCACTGAAATATAACATGAAGATAGATCTGTAAGTTATTTTCAGCCAGGTATTTCCATCTACTTTCCATGTTCACACAAGGAATTTCTTTCCATGAGAACATATTGTCCCTTGTCAAGTGCTGTGACCGCTCATAGGTTTGTTACCTTTGTTCACAGTAGAATATGATACACGTTAAAGCAGTATTGTGTTGCCCAGACTTTTCCATCATACAATGAAGAAAAGTGATATAGTAAAACTTAAGCTTTAGGAAGAACCTAAATTTGTTTTTACTGGAATTTGGAGGTAATAGACCTTATGTAAAATATATCTAGTAAGTATGTGCTATCAAGGAAAGATGTCAAAATAGTTTTTTCTATATTCATCTTTAGAGACTCTGTTTCTTAAAAGTAAGACTGTTTCTTAAAAGTAAGAAACAAAATCTCATTCTAAGAACACTAATTAAGATAATCCTTGCTTTTATGTAGATAACCCAAAATAAGAATCATGTTTTTGTGAGACCTTTTTTAGCTATTAGGTTTAATTATGAATATAAATAGAAACAAGAAACTTAAAACCAAAGCGTCCAATTTGTTTGCCAAAATATGTTAAAAATATTTTAAATAAATAATGGAGCATTATTCTAGCACATTTTATACCAGTAATTATAATATAAAATTAAGTCTTCTTTTAGTAATTATTATGTAAACTTTATTTTTAAATTATTTATTTTATCTTCAAAAACATTAAAATATTTTATAATACATGACATGTTAAAATAGTAGGGATCAGATGTAATTTAAAGATAAAGAATTTTTCTCCCTTATGTGTTATTCTTGGGTACAATGTACCAATGTACACTATTTGGGCAATGGGTCCATTAAAAGCCCTAACTTCACCACTATACACTTTATCTACATAAGAAAAAGACATTCATATACTCTACATCTATCGGAATAGATTATTGAAAAAGTTTAGGTAACAATTCTCTAAGAAGCCCAAAATTCCATGGGATTGCTATTTGGGATCTAGATTGTGTGTGTGTGTGTGTATGTGTGTATGTACACCAATCCAGCTGAAGTGTACCAGGCCACATGTCAATACTAATTAAAATTACTCATTTCTTTTTTCTTTTTTTTGCAGTTTTTGGCCAGGGCCAGGTTTGAACCCGCCACCTCTGGTATATGGAGCTGGCACCCTACTCATTTGAGGAGCAACAGGCACCACCCTAAAATTACTCATTTCTATATGTTGTCAATAGGTTAACTTGCAGTTGAATTGCCATTAAATCCTAAGATATTGGACGATTTTCTATCAGGAGGGGATTTATTTGAACCAGAGCTATTAACTGGCTTTAAACTCATGACACAGATGATCCTGTTAAGCATTTATTACCACGTATTAAATTATAGTGGGCCATCTGCAGCAAAAGATGAGTGGTCTTCCCAAGTGCTAGTCATGATCAATGGTTGCTAAGTGAGGTTCAACCATAGTATCACCTTCTGTTAACTAACTATCCAACTCTAAGCATCATTGGCAGAAAAAAATCAAAAAAGGAAACATAGCAGGCTTGGTAATTATTATTATTATTATTATTTTTATTAAATCATAGCTGTGTACATTGATACTGTCATGGGGTATGATGTGCTGTTTTTATATACAATTTGAAATATTTTGATCAAACTGGTTAACATAACCTTCATGTCATTTTCTTAGTTATTGTGTTAAGACATTTATATTCTACATTTAGAAAGATTCACATGTACCCTTATAAGATGAACCATAGGCGTGGTCCCACCAATCACTCTCCCTCCACCCATCCTCCCCGTCCTCTCCCCTCCCTCTCCCCTTTCCCCATATTCTTGGGCTATAATTGGGTTATAGCTTTCCTATGAAAGCTATAAATTGGTTTCATGGTAGGGCTGAGTACATTGGATACTTTTTCTTCCATTCTTGAGATACTTTGCTAAGAAGAATATTTTCCAGCTCCATCCAGGTAAACATGAAGGAGGTAAAGTCTCCATCTTTCTTTAGGGCTGCATAGTATTTCATGGTATATATATACCACAATTTATTGATCCATTTGTGGGTTGATGGGCACTTGGGCTTCTTCCATGACCTAGCAATTATGAATTGGGCTGCAATGAACATTCTGGTACAAATATCTTTATTGTAGTGTGATTTTTGGTCTTCTGGATATATACCTAATAGAGGAATTATAGGATCAAATGGCAGGTCTATTTTTAGTTCTCTAAGTGTTCTCCAAAAATCTTTCCAAAAGGAATGTATTAGTTTGCAGTCCCACCAGCAGTGTAGAAGTGTTTCCTTTTCTCCGCATCCACACCAGCATCTCTAGTTTTGGGATTTTGTGATATGGGCTAATCTTACTGGTGTTAGATGATATCTTTTTGATTTGCATTTCTTAGATGATCAAGGATGGTGAGCATTTTTCCATATATCTGTAGGTCATGCACCTATCTTCTTCAGAGAAGTTTCTCTTCAGGTCTCTTGCCCACCCTAAGATGGGATCACTTGTTCTCTTCTTGCTAATATGTTTGAGTTCTCTGTGGATTCTGGTTATTAAGCCTTTTTCAGAGCCATAACCAGCAAATATCTTCTCCCATTCTGAGGGATGTCTGCTTGCTTTACTCACTGTGTTCTTGGCTGTGCAGAAGCTTTTTAGTTTGATCAGGTCCCAGTAGTGTATTTTTGATGTTGCTTCAATTGCCCAGGGGGTCCTCCTCATAAATTTTTGCCCAGGCTGATTTCTTCAAGTGTTTTCCCTACACTTTCTTCTCGTATTTTTATAGTTTCATGTCTTAAGTTTAAATCTTTAATACAGTGAGAGTCTATCTTAGTTAGTGGTGAAAGGTGTGGATCCAGTTTCAGTCTTCTGCAGGTCGCCAGCCAGTTCACCCAGAACCATTTGTTAAATAGGGAATCTTTCCCCCACGTAGCGTTTTTAATTGGCTTGTCAAAGATCATACAATGGTAAGTAGTTGGGTTCATCTCTTGGTTCTCTATTCTGTTCCATACATCTACCTCTCTGTTTTTGTGCCAGTACCATGCCCCATGCTATTTTGATCACTATCAAATTATAGTATAGTCTGATGTCTGGTAGTGTGATTCCTCCTGCTTTATTTTTATTTCTGAGTAATGTCTTGGCTATTCAAAGTTTTTTCTCATTCCATATAAAACAAAGTATTATTTTTTCAAGATCTTTAAAGTATGACAGTGAGTCTTTAATAGTGATTGCATTAACATTACATATTGCTTTGGGTAGTATGGACATTTTAACAATGTTGATTCTTCCCAGCCATGAGCATGGTATGTTTTCCACAGAGGCTCTTCTTCATGAAATTATGAAAGAGAACTTTCCAGATATGCCAAGAGATTCTGAAATTCAGGTAGCAGACAGTTTCAGAACCCCAGCACAACTCAACCCAAACAGGCTTAGTAATTATATGGGTAAAGGGAATCCCCAGAGTCCATTTATGTTGTATTTCTGATTCCTGGACTATTAGAATATTGGAGTAGGAAATGTTTGAGGAACTAGAAATAGATATAACTTTTACTATAGTCAAGGCACTGTTCTAAATACAGTAGAACCTCCATAGTTGATCATCTCCGTATATTGACCACCTCTACTAGTTGACCTAACTTTCTTACATTGACCACCTCCATATGTGGACCAGTTTGTTACAGTCCCTTATGTGATTAACTTGCAGAGGTTCCACTGTATTTATTACCCCTTTAATTCTTAAAAATAATCCTAAAAGCTATATGCTATTACTATTCTCATTTGAATAGATAAGGAAACATGGAAGAAGTGAAAATGACTTCTCAAAAGTTAAACAACTAGTAAGTAGCAGAGATAACATTCAGAATGAGGTAATCTGACTCCTTAAATTGGCCTTGTAAACATCTCACTATGTTCAGTGGTCCTGTACCAAAGAGTAACTGTCAGAATCAGAGGAGGGCATTCTTAAAATATTACAAATTTTCAGGTGACTTAGACTCCATTGGAGATTCTAATACGCAAACTTCCACTTTATCTGCATTCATATTCATAAACTGTAACAACCTTAACAATTACTTTATCCAATATCATTGTGTTATGATTAGGTAAATGGAATTCAGTCTGTGCAATATGGGTTTAACTCAGTAGCCCTGGGCTTCCCAAACCCCATATATTACAGAAGGCTTCACAACTGGCCCTTGACTAGCTCCTGGAAGGCAAGCTATAAACCTTTGCCATATCTTGCCTAAGAGTGTTCTTGTATACTTAGGGACCTTGTCCATGTCAGGTAGTTCATACTAACAATGTGACTTATGATGAATGCCTGCTTTTACAAAGCTGGGGCTTTGAGCCATGCTGTATCAGTTTGACCTTTTTGGTTGTGGTGCTGAAGAATGAGTAGTGAAGGTCAGTCATGGAGGTGCCCATGCTTATGTGACTGATTTCCAACAAAAATTCCAGACACCAAGGCTCGCGTGAGTTTCTATGTTTGCTAATACTTCCTACATATTCTTTGTTTCTCAGAGAATTAAATGCTGTGTGTCTACAGTGGAAGAAGATAACTGGAAGTTCATACTTGGTTTCTCCTGGACTCTGTCCTATATGACTTCTATGTTTGCTAACTTTAACTTGTATTCCTTGGTTGCAATAAACCTTGATCATGAATACAAAAGCTTTTCTGTGTGCTGTGAGCCTTCTTATAAATTATCAAACCTGAGGATGGTTTTGAATACCCCTTGTACTCCATCAAACCTCCCACCTATCCATAATTTAATTTTATGAGGTCACAGAACATATTTATTTTCTTTTTAGACTATGATACATATTCCATAGGGAATTGT
Source organism: Galagoides demidoff (assembly GCA_963574575.1). Lineage (NCBI taxonomy): Eukaryota > Metazoa > Chordata > Mammalia > Primates > Galagidae > Galagoides > Galagoides demidoff. The sequence continues at coordinate 47,176 of CAUYQV010007992.1, forward strand.
TCACAAAACAGATTCCATAATTAGGAAAGAAATTCTTTTCATGCTCCTATTTTTGCACCATTTATTCTTGCTGTGACTTGGATTCTTCCTTCTCCCCACTCAGAGACTTTAGACCTTTGTCAGTACCAACTCATCTCTTCTTCATTTCTTATAATCTGGAATAATAATAAAGTGGTTTTTCTTTTATTTAAATTCTATGACCTATAAATGATGAAATTTTCCCTTAAACCACGTGTCACAGGAGTATAGAGTACATAGCACAGGGACATCTAAGGAAGAAGAGGTCACTTCCAGCTGAGATTATCATAAAAGCATGAAAAAAAGATAGAATCTTTACTGATTCTCAAAACATACAGTGAAGTTTGTCACTTGAAAGCTGGTACAGTGGCTCATACCTGTAATCCTAGCACTTTGGAGGCCAAGGCTGGTGGCTTGCTTAAGCTCCAGGGTTTGACACAAGACTGAGCAAAAGCAAGACCCCATCTCTGCTAAAAACAGAAAAAAAATACCCAGGGGCTGTGTCTGGCACCTGTATGCCCAGCTATTCAGGAGGCTGAGGCTGGAGGATGGCTTGAACCCAGGAGTTTGAGGTTGCTATTTAGATTTTACCCAAACTATGTTCTTGACAGTCTTTATTTCTCTCTTGACACCAGAGAAACTCATCTGAGCTTTGGTGTCTGAGATTTTTGTTGGAAATCAGTCACATGAGCATGAGTACCTCCAGGACTGACCTTCACTTCTTAAGCACCACCACCAGAAAGGTGGAACTGACACCAGAGTACTCTAGCCTGGGCAACAGAGTAACACCCTGTTTCAAAAAAGAAATAAATAAAGAGAGAAATTAGTTATTTGCAGAAGTGGAGAAAAAGAACTTTCTAATAGATAAAAAAAAATGAGTAGTCATCAAATTAGGAAAATGTTTATCATAAATTAGACTGTCAAGAACGCAGTTTGGGTAAAATCTAAACAGTTATTAAGTAGTGATTTAAAAAAATAGGTTGTGATTAGATCATGAATAGCCTTACATGCCAAACTAAGACATTAGAATTACGTCCTTAAATCACTGGGAAATATTTAAGCTTTAGAAGAAGAAAATTAAATAATAAAATTGCCCTCTGAGAAATTGTGAGTTAGATGAATTCTGATGAGAAAGAAACTATTCAGCCAGAGAAAATGGTTAGGAGGCTGCTGCCGCAACAAAAGCTGGGGCTGGAGAACAAGGAGAAACAGCAAAATCTGTTTATTTCTTTTTTCTTTCTTTCTTTTTTTTTAGTCTTTAACCTACCAACGATCTGCAATCTATGAGTTCCTGAATTATCAAAAGAAGCAACATGTTCATTCTTTTGGAGCCTTGAAACTGCCTTCCTCTTCCAGGGACGCATTTTGAACCCAGTGTAAAAGCATACTTAAGCTGGGAACCACAGAATCCCCCTGACAATTTCCAAGGTCAACAGAGGTAATAAGAGGAACTTAGGCAAGAATCAGGATGAACCCTCCTCCATCTTCATGCACGACAGAGTACAGGAGTGTCCCTTCTGTATCTTACTATCGAATATTGTTTCACACAGATGTGTTAGTAGATTTGCTGATTTTTATTGGGTCTAAAGTTGGCAAAGTAGACATAGACCCAAACTGAGGCAATTATTAGGAAAGCCCAAGCCAAAAATTCATTAAAATTCAGTGATTTAGTTGTTGGAGTCAGCTTTCTTAAGTTCAATTCGTGATTAACAAACTCCATTATTTTCATTTTAAATATACTTTTCCCTGACTACCTCCTCCTCTATATTTATAATAACTCTACCTCTGCTACTGACTGTAATAATCCTTTGACCATACCAGGTCCTCCAATTCATGAATCCTCCCAAATTTCTCTGTATCATTATTTCCCTTGATGCCTTCACTATCCTTATCCTATATCAACTTTTACAGTCAGTCCCCCTTTATATGGCTTAGCAAAACACATCTGGTTGTAGCTAACTTTCCCCCTGCTCTAGGATACAACCCACTCTGAGTTTTTCCCTACATCACTGATCATTTTTCAGTTTTCTTTGCTGGTTCCTCTTCTTCTTCCTGATGGGGTGGTGGTTTCCTGGATACTCTGTTCTTTTTAGTCCTATGTGTGTCTTTAGAGATCTCATCCCATTTGGCTGTAAACACCATGTATGTTCTGGGATACACCTCCACCTGAGATCTCTTTCATTATTTGTATATCCAATGGCCTCCTCAGCATCTCCGATATTGTGCTGATTATTCACATAATGAGTTTTAGTTTCAAATCTATTCTTTGAAACTCTGCTCATTGGTCCTGGTCCTGATACTGACACTGACGCTCTTAACACTACATATCCCAGATTTCCTTGCCTGTGATATTCTCTTGGATTCTGTCAGAGGGATTCAGGAGAAAGATGGAAGGTAGGGGTAGCAGATCCTTTGCATACCTTGCCTCGCGTGCCCTGATCTGCCTTTAATCTCAGCTGCAGTATGACAGACAGTGCTGCCCATGCTGACAGTGTTCTACCAAAGGGCTTTCCATATCTGTCAGCTTTTACTCTGCAGGGCCCTCTTCCAAGCTGCAGGTTCCACTTAGTCTGTATTCAGACATGTATAGAAATTCAGGTAAGCTAACAGTCCTGAAGAAATCCTTCAACCAATGGGACGGGCTACATACTCCAACGTCCTGGCCTTCAGATGTACAATTGTGGAAGGAATCCTGAATTCTTCTCATAAGAACAATCTAGCCTTTATTGCTTAAAATCAACACTCCATAATAACATTCATTTTTTGCTTTATTTTCCCTTTTTTTTTTTTCATCTTATTCTTCCCATTTCCTCATTCTTGCTTCCTGGGATATCCCCCAAATAAAGGTTCTATACCCAAGTCCTTATCATGCTCAGCTTTCAGGGAAACGCGCACTAAAACAGTGGAAGCAGCTTCTCTCATATTTTTTAATTTCCTTAGTCCTCTCAGGGTCTTTCCAGAGTGGCAACAATCAACCCAGCCTCTGGCTTCTTTTAATACTCCCATACGCCCCCTAACCTGATCTTTCTTTTCTCTGATACACTTATCATCTAATATGTGATCCAATTCACTTATTTTTTATCTTTATTGTATATGGTTTATCTAAGTCCACTCTAATGTAAATTATAGAGATCCTTACTAATTTTTTTCACTAATGTATTCCAAGGACCAAACTGAGTGCCTAAACACATGATAAGCATTCAACAAATATTTATTGACTAACAGAACCAATGACTTAACCACTTAATTATCGAAATGGAGAAAGTTATTTAGCATCCTAAACATCCTAAAGTTTCAATTTCTTCTTCTTCTTCTTCTTCTTTTTTTTTTTTTGCAGTTTTTGGCTACAGCTGAGTTTTAATCTGCCACTTCTGGTATGTGGGGCTGGCGCCCTACTCCTTTGAGCCATAGGCACTGCCCTCAATTTCTTTCTTTCTTTATTTTTTTACTTTAAAACTAACTTCTTTAAGGTTTCAATTTCTTTACTTATGAAATGTGAAAAATAAAAGTGCTCCATCATAATGTTATTACACAAATTAGATGAGTTATTAAAAGTAAAAGGCTCAGCACAGTGCCCGGTACATAGCTCTTAGTAGTTTAAGTGTAGTCACTGTCTCTGTGGCATCACAGAAATTGAGTAATCAGAAGCCCACTCATGTCTGCTCAGGCTAGAAAGAGAAGTTTCTATCAGCTAAAAAAGAAGCTTCTTAATGGTAGACAATCAACATGGTTTCTGCAGACCCAACCCAGCTCTGTCACCTCCTGTTCCTTCATCTTGGATCCATATTAGTTAGGGAGGGAGACAGACTGCCTACCTTTCAGTTCAATGGAGAATTTATAACTAGGAATATTTAGGTTTTGCATGATTAAAATTGAACCTTCAATTCATTCTCCCTTCAGGAAAAATTGGTTTATAAATAAAGGCTCCATGCCAAGCAGCCAGATAAGAAGTTAATTAATTGAATGTTCTGTGTGTACTGTGGCCAGAAATTCAATGTTTTATAGAGTTTATTTCCCTTCTAATCCAAAAGCTTTCCCCTACCATTCATGGGCTGTTTCCTTTCTCTGCTGAAGCCAAGGAGTCACCGAACATCTGAGGTGCACATCAGTCTACTTTAGCAACAGTATGCACTGGAGTAGAAGGCATCACTGATGAATCAAAAATGCATCCAGTTTCCCCAAAGGGCAGAGCCAGGTGGGATACACTATAAGAAAATAGAAGCTATAAAAGGCAACCAGTTTTCCAGACCTTTTACTAAGTAGATCAAGTGACACAGCCAGGACTGCTTGTTTATCTGATCCCTGGTTCACAATGCCAGTCTATTTCCTTACCTTTATGGAAATATTATATGCAATTTTGAAAAAGCGAAACCATAGGTACAGTGAAAAATCTGCTTTATCTTCTTTTTACAAGCCTTTTTGAATCCCACCTCTATTGTTCATGGGGGGAGGAAATAGGCTTTCATCTTCCTCCTCCTTTTCTACTGGGGTTGTTCTCTTTTACTTTTGTCAAAATGCTGTAGACAGGAAAAAAAAAAAAATCCCCAAATGGACCACATACTGACAAGCTCCTAGTGTTGTCAAATGGAGCTGGAGCACTATGTTTCAAAATTTCCTGGATGAGAACCCTGCCTTCTACAATGGTACTTTCAATCTGGGAGACTAAATGTTCCCTGGAGAAGGAGGTGGGGTGATATGAGGAAGCACCAAAAATCAAAAGCCTTGTTGTTAGGAAATGACGCCTTGGGTAGCCTAGACTCTTAGAAACCAGACTCTAATTTACAAGTATTTTGGAGTGCCTCACACGTTCTGCCCATCAGGAACAGAATGATAATTTTCTTAGGCACACCAGCAGATGGGATTAAGCTGGAACTGGTGTCCTATCAGCTGTTCCCATCTGACAGTGAAGCTCTCCAAGCACTTACTACAAAAATCATATCAATCCTGATAAGTGCTCTCAGTTTTGTACCCAAGTTGAGTATCAAACTGTATTTTATAACTTTCTGTCAAGTCTAACCATGCTATTATGTTTTTTATGTCTCCTGTGAATCATGCTGTCTCTCGCCACCATGCCTACACATACAGGGTTCTTTCTACCTACAACACTGTCTAACCTCATCCTGCCCACCATCTTCTTGCTTAGTGGTTAAGGGTACTCCCCCCTTAGTTCACATGCCAGGTCTTACACCTAATAGCTATGGGAAATTGTGGGAGAATTGCAGAACTTTGCTGAGCTTCCTTATCCAGAACATAGGAATAATCACAGTACCTGAAAAGTTTGTCAGGATAAATCAGTGATTTTCAACTGGTGTGCTGCGGAGCACTGGTGGGAGAGAATCATGAGCACTCATGCTGGGAAAATTTTTAAAGATCATTAATTAAATTAGTTTTGAAAGACATTCAAGACACAGGAAATATATTCTTTTTTTTTAATTCCTTTTTTTTTTTTTTGATCAACACAATTTAAGTGCTGTGGAAGTTTAACTATAGGTTCAAGTGTGCTGTGAGATTAAAAAAAAAAAAGGTGGAAAAACACATAAATAAACCAGGATCAGCCGAGGTAGAACACTTAGAACAGTGCCTGGCACATGGTAAGTATGCAATAAACATTATTGTCGTCAATATTATTTTTGTTAGTAAAGTGCTTAGCGTTTGAAGTCAAACACACTCAGATCTAATTTGAACCCTGGCTTGGACACCTGCTATGTAATCCTGAGTACATTATTTAAATTTCTGCTTCTGTGAGATGTGCATAATTATAATAATAATAAAACTTCTACTACACATCCATATGAATGATAAAACACAACTAGAGGCCAGAAAGAAGGCGGGGAGAGCGGGGAGAGTATTTGGTGGGACCTCACCTATTGTGCATAATACGATGGTTCATTTCAAAAGTACTAAGAGTATAGTATAATGTCTTACCACAACAGATAAGTGAGGTGATGGTTAAGTTAATCAGTCTGATTTAAGCATTCCACATTGTATATTGAATCAGCACATTGCACTCCATAATTGGACACAGTTATGGTTTAATTTAAAAAAAAAAGAAACTTCTTCATAAAATGTTACAAAATTAAATGCAGTAAAAGTATATCTAGGATATAATACAGATGCCATACTTACTAATCCTACTTATTTTTTTAAGTTTCAGCTGTGATGTTACTTTTTCTAGAAAAA
>CAUYQV010007993.1:0-44743 GCA_963574575.1 Galagoides demidoff
GTGCAGCTGTATCTTGCTCTATGAATATTTACCTTGCTGTTGTTCTGTGAGCCTATCTTATCCTTCCTCAATAAACTTTGTTTCATGCTTGCCTTGCTTTCCATGGGTCTCTGTAGGAGAGGCCAAGAGTCAGATGACATCCGAACAAGATGATCTGCAGCTGAGGTGTGGACCTCGAGCCATTTGTCCACAGGAGTTCCTTGTGGAAGAAGAGTCTGTGCCCTCAGTACGTAGTCATTGTTAATTACTCCCCTCACCTGTGTTGTTCTGGCTCAATAAAAGGCTGGTGCGGAGGTTGCTCTGGGCCACCTGAAAAGTAAAGGCTAGCCCGCCTTCCACAAGCTTGTACTTCTAATCAGCCTCTCGCCTGGTTCCTTCCTGCACTAACCGAGACCAGGGCCATAGGAGCCCGACGGGTTGTGACAGGTCTCTTCAGCCAAAAGCACACCAAGATTTAAGAGCAAAATTGCTGAACCTAACACACACAAAAAATATTCTCATGTAAAACTTATAAAGAATTTTTACCAAATGACAAATGTATCAAATCAAATTATAGAAAATGTCATTAACTATCTATTAATTGGCTTTATTTTCATATAAACTAGGAAGTAATGTCTCAGAAACAGGTACTTGGGTATTTTCTTCTAGAGATATTTGGGGATAATTAAAAAGAAAATCCTCAGAAATATTTTCCAGAATTGCTTTCAGCTTGATAAACAATTTTACTTTTAATTTTTAAATTATTTCTTTCCTCTGCTGATTAAAGCTAATAGCTAATGTTATCATTTTTCTTACATGAATTTGGATTATATTTTATAAATGTATTTCTTAGTTTTCTCAACAACTGAAAATCCTTACTTACTGCTTTTATTTATTTATTTTTCCAGTACAAATAACTGGTACATCTCTTAACTATTTTTTCTTCTTTAGTAACACTCTACATTTTTTCTATATGGCTAAAATTGGAGACCAATATAGGATGACCTCCTATGTACTTTTTTTCTCTCTTAATCCAACCCATATATTACATTATTTCAGTTGAACATTTTAAGAAGGTAGCTGGCTTTGCTTGTTCTGAGCTTCTGCATGGGAAATACTCATTGTTTGGCAGCTAACATTACACCAGAGCATAGCCAGGGGACTATAATGCAACAACCACACACTGTGCACAGTCTGTGAATGGAGCAGGTATACGATTGATTATAATCCCCATAAGGGCTATTATGCAGATTGATTATAATCCCAAGGTTGTTACACACCAAACACTGATAATAGTTTCAAAACAGAGGATAATGGTAGCATTGCTAGGGCTAATGTCTCCACCGAACACTTCACTTAGGAAGCTGGAACTTTAGGAGTTTCTTTCTACATCTGAATCTTAAATACTCAATACTTGGAGGATTGGAGAGGCTGGCCCGGCTTTGAATCAGTTGTAGTGTTTTTTCATTTAAATGGCTGTAGTAAAAGAGCATAACAGCCCTCCTGAGAAAGAGCTAACATCTTTCACTGCCAGGAAAAAGCCATGTGGAGGTATTGGGAGGGTTTTCTTTTTTCTTTTTTTAAATCTATAATTATCAAATTCCAAAATGAAAAATCCCTCTTAAAAACTTAACAGCTTTCCCAAATGATTTGGCCTGAATTAGAGCCAAGCATTTTGAATCTTATTATAGAAAAGCTTGTGAAAATAAACATTCCAGTATGGTCATACACATATAGTAATACGCAGTGATCAGTTGGTTCCAGGTGATTCGATGTTTGTCTCCTTTAATTGACACAAGAAAGTAATCTGTCACCATGGTGGTGAACTTGTTGAACACTAGCCAAGTTAAAAATTTTAGTATCAGTCAGAAAATTTTTATATTTGAAGGGGTTAACTATTGGGTCGTTGGTGAGTGAACTTACAAAAAATTCACTGAAAATTTCTGAAATGTGATTATCTTGAGGTGAGAAAAGTAAAAAACAGTTCAGGAAAGTCTTGCCTGGCCACCCTGTGTAGGCATCGGCCAGGCCGTAGGCGTTTCCGTTGTTGTCTGTGTGTTTCTCCCCTGACATACTTGGGGGCCTAGATTGTAATCTATGACGTTGTGTCTCATTTTTTATTTTATGACCCTCATGTGCACTCTCACCCTGAAAAGTGGATAAAAGAGAGGCATGGAATTGAGTCAGGGGGCTCGGTTTTGGGAAACACGTTGGTGTTCCGAGTACCCCCGGCCGAATAAACCCGCTTCCTCTAATTAACTGGTGCCTGGAGTCTTCTGTCTACAATCTAGTGAACATAGAAGGCTTTAATTAATGTTTTTGCTTGTTCTGCTTATTTCCCTAAACCTTGATATATGAAATATTGGACAAAACTGAGAAGAAAGAATTATCTAGGGTGCTTCCAAACTGAGAATGTCCTTCTCCATCTTTTGTATCTGATGCATGTGTTTATGAGTTTGGGCCATATTTCACTTCTCCCCTGTAAGTGTGGTGCCCAAGTACAGGCAGGTGGTATTCTCTTTCTCAAGATTTTCAAGATTTTCTTCTCCTGCTCCTAGGCACAATTGGGAACTGCCCATTTATAGTAATGGAAAGATATTTCTGGAACCAAACCAGTAAACAGTTCTATCCTTTTCTCTAAAAATGATTGCATTTCCTTTAATGAGGTAACTGTTTAACGGCACAAAAAAGGTTTAAAAATCCAAGGCACTTTTTCTTTCTCCCGACCCTTCTCCTATTTCAAATCATCATCATCTTTCTCACTTTGGTAACTGGAACCAGATTCATAAGCCACCTACTTCACCCGTTCTCCTTACCTAATATTCTCTCCTCTTCTAAAGCACAGTACAGTGTGTTTTTCTTTACAGGTTAAAAAATTAACAGGTTTTCTACTTTCCTATACAGCAAAGCCACGCTCCTTGATTTAATATAGATCTTTCAAAAATTAGTTCTCATATACCTGATACAGGCTTCCACCACTCAGGGCTAGACAGGGAGTCCCCCATTCTCTAGGCCCAGAGCTCAGAGGTCAGACCCCCATTTCCAGGCACAAGCAGACTGCCTTCCTGTGATGGTTTTTTGAGTGCCTCCACCTTGGGTAAGACCACACACCCTAATCCCTCTCAGGGACAAAGACTGTAAAGGTCTTTCATTCATTTGTTAATGCACCCATTTCCACAGACCTACTGCCAGCCAGGTGTAATCCTCTAGACCCAATTCCCCTAAACAAAGAGTCCACGTGGAGACTCCCGAGAGAGTTCTTCCCTTCTTTTCCCTTCCTAGAAGCTCTAGTGCTTTTTACTTTTTCTATATTCCTTTCTAACTTCTAATAAAAGTCCTATCTTACCACTGATCTGTGGTTCGTGGGTTCATTCTTCCAATTCCCGAGACCCAGGACCTACCGAAGAAGCGAAATTCTGGTATCATATTTGTTCATACTCACTAAACTGTTCACTGTTTTCTTCTTTCACAATATGTGTTTGTAACAACCATATCCAAAAAACTTTGTCTATATTTTCCTTATCTTCTCCATGTCTTTTTTCTTAGTTCTTTTTTATTGCAGTTTTTTTTTTTTTTTTTTTTTGGCCAGGGCTGGGTTTGAACCTGCTACCCCCAGCATATGGGGCTGGCACCCTACTTCTTGAGCCACAGTTTTTTAGTTCTTTAAGCATGTGTAACACAGTTTGTTTTAAAGTCTTTGTCTATATAGCAAATTTATCATCTAATCTTTTTCAGAAAATTTTTTTTTCTTTTTCATTATAGAGGACTCTGGATGTGTGTGTGCACATAATAATGTCTGTGAGTTTGGTTCATTTCACCAGATTTTTCCACCATTATTTTTATTTTTTTTATTAAATCATAACTGAGTTCATTAATGCAATCATGGGGTTTTCCACCATTACTTTAAGAGATCTTTATTTTTTATGGTTTCGTGATACAAGTGGTAATTACCTTTTGAAGTATGTTTGACATTGCAAATAGGTGACTTACTTATCATTTGATATTTTCTTAATATGATATTTGCCTTCTACATTTTTCACTGATTTTAAAATTAAGCCTATAGATAGGAAAAATTTTTTAAATTATAATATATCACTGTATACATTTTGTATGTGATTTGGAGATACGCTTACTTTTTGCTAGGAAAAATGGCAGTCTGCTTTATATAGGTGTATTTAATGCATTTAGAATTATATTTATATTCTTTCTACAATATTATTTTGGATTCAAGTTTCTAGTTTTATACTTTAAAAATATTCCGTTCTTTGATATTTTGTTGTTCTTCTTTTGTTTATGGTTTTTTAGGTATGTTTTCATTTTTGTTCTAGTGATTTTTTTGCAACTGTGAGTTGAAAAATATCCTTACTTACAAAATTTGATATTATATGTAAACATTTCCTTCTATGATCAATTACATCATTAATAAATGTCTTCTCCTCCACTTAAATTCTGCCTTTAATTTTATCAAAATATATTGTGATATTTAGTCATAAACATGTTTACATTTTACATCTTACATAGATTGACATGTACATTTCAGACTTAAATAACCTTATACTTCTGCTATAATTGAAAAGAAATTCAACATCTATACTCTAACTCTAAACTTAATTTACTATTTACTTCTCAATTTCTTTTACATTTTTTCAAGTTATTAATTAACATGGTACAAGTGTTTTTCCTACATGGATATCTCATATAACGTGTAAGGAGGGCCTCTCGTGTGTCATCACCAGAATAGTGTTCATTGTACCCAAGAGGTAGATTTTTACCCCACAGCCACTCTCTCCTCTTCTTAATGTCTCATGTCCTTTCTATTACTCTGGCCAGTATGTGTCCATCTATTAGCTTCCACTTATTAGTGAGAAGATATGGTGTTTGGTTTTCCATTTCTCAGATGCTTCACTTAGGATAATGGTCTACGTTTTCATCCAAGATGCTGCAATGATGTTATTTCATTCCTTTTTATACTACTCAACTTATTTTATTTTATTTCTACATATATTCTATTGCAACTACCAGTTTGTGTTGAGAAGGAATTATTAAAGTAGTTCCAGTGTATTAAAAATCATTTTCTCTTGCCTTCATATTTAAGGAATATTTAACTCTATAAAAATCCTTGGAACATTCTCCCTTTCTTAAAAATGTAGGCGTTACTACAGTGCCATCTAGTACTACATACTGTGGACAGTTTGAGACTATACTGTGCTTTCTTTTTATAAATGATTGGCTTTTTGGCCTAGATACCCCAAAGTATCTTTATTTATATTAGAGTTCCTTGACATTAAAATTGAATTATAGTTAAGGTTAATAATTTGGGGCCAGTTTTTTTTTGAACTAGATCTTTTTTCAATATGCACCAGAAAGCTTTAAGTATTTTATATTATTTTTTTTTCTTCTGAGGACTTTAAGTATAAATATTTTATATCTTCTTTACTTTTCCTATGTATCATTTTCTCTGATCATATTTTTTATGACAAATCATGTTTTATTTTCATCATCAAAAAATAAATAACCATCACAGAGGCTATCACCATGAAATCTTTTAAACTCCTACTAAGAAAAATCTCTGGTTTATTTTACAAACAGTCATCACGTCAGTTAAACTCGAGTTTTCTTTCTTTGAGCATAAGAACTTTCCACTTAAAATTGAGTGATAAGTGTCTTCTCTTAATAAATTTATTTTAAAATATTAGCGGGGCACAAGGGTTCTTGTTACATGGGTGATAAATAATGCTGAAGTCAGAGTTTTTGTGTGTATGTCACCAGAATAGTGTACATTGCATCCGACTGGTAAGTTTTTTCCTTAACCTCTCCTGCACCCTCTCTCCTTTATGAACTTTATATTTTTATGAATAGTGGTTGCCCTGGCTTTTTTCCAGTTTTACCCCCAGTGCTGTGATGATATATAGATATATATTGTTTCTAACCATAGCCCTTTCTACTTGTCATTTGTCTTTTCCTACTATCATGCTTTCAATTCCTTGAGGCCTTGCATTTTATAAAAACCCTGCTCTGCAGAGTTATTTAGTTAACTAAGTCATTTTTTCTTGTTTTTAGCAGTTCGTTCAAATTTTGTAATCTACTTTATGATGACAGTTTTCTAGCATATCTTCTCTTTCTGCCATGTAGGTTCTTTGATTCTCTTTCTTATTAATATGAAATCTGTTGCAGATTTTATATTTCTAGGAACCACCCTTCATACAGAAAATCTGTCTGCTCCATTCCTTATTTTAGTTTGTATTTATGTGTACGTATTATTACCACTTACACATACACACACAATTAGCTTTGGTGCTTCACATTATGCCTGCCACCATTGGCGAGTATAAGTTTTGCTGTGTATTTCTAAACCTTCAAGCAATGTACCTCCAGTGCCTTGAAATTTGTCTCAGTTTCCTCCTGAAGGGACCCAGCCCAGTGGTTTGCACTGTTTTGGGAGCATCCACACAAAGTCATGGTGTTGGATTTCAGCTGTTTTCCTTGTTTCACAAAAAAATGAAGATAAGACTTTTATTTCTTATATTTTGTTATAGTTTTGGAGTTATTTATAAGAAAATCAGTCTGAAATTTTCACTTTCTGCTATCATCTCTAAACTGAAAGGCCATGCTTTGATTTTAGATTCTCTCTTGTAAAGCAAGATGAGGTAACTCTTCATTTGAAAATAGTGTTTTTATCATGTGTACATGTATATTACCAATCCAATAGAAGATGACAATTCTGGAGAGCACTAAGTTTTGATTCAATCAAAATAAATGACTGTAATTATCTTGAAGGTTAAGGAATAGTGAAACTGAGGGTTAGATTGGAAAAATGAATTTCATATTATCAGATTAAATAAGTAAAATGGTGATAATAGCCATTTTAATCAAAGGCTAGGAGTGGTGGCTCAGGCCTGTGATCCTGACATTCTGGGAGTCCAAGGCGAGAGTATTGTTTGAGCTTATGAGTTTGGGACCAGCCTGAGCAAGAGAAAGACTCTGTCTCTACTAAAAATAGAAAAAATCATACAGGCGTTGTGACTGGTGCCTATAGTTCCAGCTACTTGGGAGTCTGAGGAGGGAGGATCGCTTGAATTCAGGAGTTTGAGGTTGCTGTGAGCTAGGCTGATGCTACAGCCTAGGAAAAAGTGAGACTCTATTAAAAAAAAAAACCCAAAACATATATATATTTATATACACACATACACACACACATATACACACACAAAATAAGATGACAAGATGAGAAAAAATTAAAGCATTTTGGAACTCCTGCTGGAGTCTATACATATAGCATTTAAACTAAGTGATATTAACTCACATAATAAATAGATACAGTAAATATCATTTAGTGCATACACTCACACACACACACACATAAACTGATGCCAGGAAATAGTGAAGACCTCAAAGCTATATGACTAAAATAATATTTTATGTTTGTGTACAGTCTTTTTTTATTTTATAAATTTCCATCTGTATGTTTTATTCCTTTTCTGTATCTTATGGCAGGGATCCTATTAGTCTAGTGGGATGGCTCTTACAGATTCTACATTAACATCAGTTATCAACTTGCCAAGGTCTATTTGCATGACTGATCTACAAATGATGAAGAAATCTTAGTGAAAAATCTTTAATGCGTATGTGCCTATGATGAAAAGCAAGAAAGATAAGAGTATGCAAAGATTCCCTTGGCCTCTGGTCTTCAGCGTGGTCTCACAAGTTTCCAGCTTGTTGCAGAGAATTTCACATATTTGTGTTGAACATAGGGTAGCTCCTTGTGTTCTGAGTACTGAAAGGAATGCAGAGCTATTTTTGGCCTTATAAATCTTTTTTAGGTTGCTCTTGCCAAGAAGCACCCTAGGCAGCATTGCTCCTTTACAAAGAAGGAATGACAAAGTAACAGTGGAAACTTTGGTGTCCGGGACGGGGTATAGATGCCCATCAGAAGGTTGGCAGCAAAACAGCAGTGGCCACCTGTTTGTGATTGAGGATATGAATATTGATATGAAATCCTACCACCCACTTACTTTTAATGACTGAAGACATTTGAGTTACATGATTATTTTTTCATTCATTGTACTTTTCACTTGTTTTAAATGTACATTCAATACCATTTTTGTGGCAAATTTTCACGAACCAGGATTCTAAGTTGGTTTTTTTTTTTCCATTACACTAATCAAAATATTTGCTACTAGTTAAACGTGTAGAAAAAGACTTCTTTAGTTTGCATAAAACTGCATATGTGCTTTATTATTCTCTAAGGTATGATTAAAAAATCAATGAAATGTCCTCTGGTAGGAAAGAGTTAGACACGAAACTCTATTTTTCTTTCTTATTTATGCAGAAATGTTACACACCGACCTTTTCTCACTGAGCCACCTCTATCTATCTATCATCCATGTCTCTATCTATATAGGTACTTGTCTATCTCTACCACCATCATCTATATCTCAGATACTTACTTATAGACAAAATAGGGTGCAGGAGGGAGTTATGATCAATTCCAGAACTAGCTTCTAAGATCACGTGCGAGGTTCTAGCTCATCACTGTCTCATCAATGCAAGTTGGAATAAAAATCCTTATAACATACATCTGGTTTTATTATTTTTGTGTTGTATGAGCAAGACATGAAATTTTATTACATGCTTATCATTGTCAATGAGAAAAACTAGCCTGAGGATAAATGTGCTAAAAATGAATTACTTATATCTTACCGGTATATGTTGCAATAATGTCTGGGAATTAAAATGATAGCACTTATTTATTTAATTTAACATGGAAATATGTCCCATTTAAGCTGTTAACAAAAGAAAATTAGAAAGAATCACTCTAAAGGATTTTATTATTGTAATAACATGTCTCTATATGTGGATGTACGTATACATGTGTATATATAAAAGAAGTTTGGAAGATTACATAATAATCTTGTGTTTTATTTTAATTTACCTAGAAAATAATGAACTTCTTCGTATCTATTTGTGTGTGTGTGTGTGTGTGCATGTGTATTTACAATGAGCACCTTTTTTCGGGTAGTATCTATGGTGATCCAATGATAACTTTTTGAATTGCTATAGAATTTTTCTAGCTGAATGTACAGTTCCTTGTACAATCAGATAAAATTGAGAAACATATACACTTAGGTGTATATGTTCATGTATGCTCTGATCAATACATGGAACAACTCCATCACTAAGGAAGTTCTCTTATACATCTGTCCAGTCAAATTCCACTCTTAGACTATTATCACCACCACTGCCACCATGGCCAACCTTGCCTTCAATATCTATAACTGTAGATTAGTTTTGACTGTTCTTGAATTTCATATAAATGAAATTGTATAATTCATACTTATTTATACCAATAAAACCTCTTTGGTTTTATGATTTTGCAAGTATCATTGGTCTACCCTATTCTGAATAGTAATCAATTATTTGAATTCATTGCCATTTGTTTGAATCCATTGCAATTTATTGCACTTACTTGTTTTTGGGTATGGCTTTCTCCAGATTTTAGATATTATGCATAAAACTACACTGATATTGTTCAATGTTTTATGGGCTTATTGAGCCTTTGTATGTGTTCATTTGTGAAACATTAATTAATTGTATTTATGAAATGTTAATTGCTCTTTATGTATGAACTTAATATTTTATACATATGTATCTTTACATAATAGGTATACATAAAATGCTGAATTTTCTTCATAATAACTTATGACAATAGTATTAAGAGGACAAACTATGAAGTTTTTAGTGAGTTTTGACCCAAATAGCAATAATATTGTGTAATCTACTCTAATAAAATACTACCTCTGAAAGTCATTATTTTTATTTCCCAATTTAAAGAAAAATGGCAATCATGCTGTTTTTGAGACAAGAAATTTTCTGGGTTTGGATGGTTCTATGCTGACCAACAGATGGATCAGTAAATAGCAGATGGTTTTATAAGCAGCTCTGTCATCTTAGCATCTGAAATGCTTTGCATGCCAAGGCTGTAGAAGTTTGACCTCTGCTCTTCTGCAATAAGCCTGCTGTTAGCCTGGTTCTCTGACTGAATCTCTTAACAGATTTTAGTTCTCTGGCTTTCTCTGAACCTTTTGGCCAGCTTGTCTACCTTCCCTCAGCATTCATTTATTTCCAGAGTGCTTTCTTAAGCAAAGAAAAAAGTTTTCTTAACGACACGCTATGCTAGTCAATAAGGCCAATTACATTTTTGTGTGCTAGTTTATAGAGTGTTTTTAATCTCTTTAGTCTTTGCCCTTGTGCCAGTTTTTAGAGAAAGAATGCTACTTTTTCTTTTTAATTTAATGTAAATTTAAACCCGAATGGTATTTTTATAATTTTAAGAGTAAATAAACTCTCATTGGTATACACACACAGAGGATATGAAGTTAAGAGTTATATGCCAGCTAAATTAAAATGAAACACAGGATCAAATATTGTTATATAATCTTCCAAACTCTTTTATACATATATATATGCATGCATATTTTTATAATAATAGAAAACTTTATAATGACACTTATTAACTAATTTTATTTTGTTAACAGCTTAAAAAGGATGCATTTTCATATAAACTAAATATCTGTTATCATTTCAACTAGTGCACATTATTGTAGTACATACATGTAAGATGTAAGTAATGCATTAGTTTAGCATATTTATACACATATAAGTTTTTCTCATTGACAATGATAAGTACCTTTAGACACATGCCTGTGTATAATAACTTCATTAGTGAAATGCTTACTAGATCTCAGTCCCTGTGCCGACCTCTTAAATGCGTTAACATATGGATTTCCCCATAATGTCTGTGAAACAACTATATCATTATTTTTTGGCTATTGGTAAGGAAACTGATTCTTACATAGGCAAAGATATAATTCAGTTAATTACAATATAAACTATTAAAAATAGACAACTACATGATTTGAGCTCCAGCATTAGGAGTTCAAGTTTCCATCAATTTGAGGTTTTTGGCCAATGTTAGTATTAGGTTAGCAAATGGGTAGCTGAGTATTTTCTCCTCATAGACTTGAATATTTTTTAAAGTAGTTTGCCACAGCTACTATTTTGTCTTAATTTCTCTGTGTAAGATTTTTTGTTTACATTAATTTAGCTTTTGTTTGCTGAGGTGTCAGTGACTTTTTCCCCTTGGTAGAGATATTCTGGTTCTAGATCGCATTCTCAGGGGCATATGAGGTACACTAGTGAGAATTTAGGCTTTAGAAAAGTTCTATGGCATTGTTTCTCTTCTCTTTGTATGGGAGAAGAAGCCCAGAAATACTGTTTAAAAATGTGTATCTAGCAATACACCTCTAGTTTGGTCTATGACAAGCAATGCTCCTTAATTTTGTACTATTTTTTGTTACAGCTTTTACCCTCTAGTCTACCTATTTTGCATCTAATCGGGAATTTCTGTATAGGTATTCATAAAACTTTCTTATGCCTCTATCTTTCCAATTGGGCTTCTGGAGTTCAACTTGTAAAACAACACAGAGTCAATGACTCGCTGTATGAAATCTGTGTTTATTTCAGATTGGTTCCAAGAAAGAATAAGCAACTCAATACTACATTAGTGTCCCTAAACCAACTGGAGTTCCTACAAGGCCAAATGGACAGTGACTACAAACATCTTTGACAGAATTATGCCTAAAAAAATCACTGAGTGAATTACTTTGTTAATAATTATTTATTCTGCTGTAATACATCCTTGAAGATGTATAAATGGTACAAGGTAGGAAGAACTGTAAGCTAGCAAATTTACCACCGTATGTATGAAATTACATAAACATACTTTGAGATAGAATGTAAATTGAATCAGAGGGAAATAAACCTTCAAGACATCCTTGTAACTCTGTCTCTAAAAATTTGTTATCAGTTAGTATAGGAGGACTAATAATTGCTTATTCCTGAGACCCTGAGAATTTATAAGCTATCACGTCGTCAATGCCACATACCATGTGTCATTCACTTTGTATTTGTGTGAATACTGCTGCCTAGAGTCCTAATTAGGTAATGAAAATTAGTCCTCGTGAAAGGGCCATTAGAACAGGTGTCAAGGAAGTTTACTTTCTGGAGAAAAGTCCTGATTCCAGAAGAAATTAATGAGGTTAGCTTGCAAGTGGGATCAGAAATGTCTCCACATATATTTACAAACCAAGGGGATTTCATAAAATTACTGTCATCATTTGAAATTGTGATTGTTTATAAGACTTGTCAAACTTATTGGCAAATGTTCACGATGATTTGTCTATAGTAAACTACTATTACTTTCACATATTGATTAAATTTGACTGACATTAAAGAAATGCCAGGTGAACTGGAACAGCAAATCATTAATTTTTACACATATATAGTTGAGCCAAGAGTTCCTCAAACAAATAAGATATTTGTCCATTAACTATTTTGAAAGAAAATTATGAATCAGGATTTCAGCTTAAAAAGAATAAATTGCTCTCAAAATTCATGATTATCATGGAAACTAACAGTCCAGGAACAAACAAGGAAATCTAAAGACCTCTTATGTTTGAAGTGGTAAACTTTAAATTTAAATTTCAACCAGTATCTTTCTTTCTACAATATGGAGTGGTTACGTTAACTTGCTTTTTCCTTTGTATTATTTTTAGTATAAAATAGTAATCTCCCTACCATGTTGTTACAGAAATTAAAAATACTCTATGTTGCAGTTCCTTGAGAATTGTCATTTCTCATTAAACACCTCAAACAAAATTTGTCACATATTAAAACTATATACCCAGAAAGCTTCTAGGCCTCCTCAGGAGGGTCACCAACCACCACCACAATCATGGTCACAACCACAGAAAACAATCATCTCAACAAAAGGAAGGTTCTGATTTTGGAAATAGTACTGCTTATGTCCACTACTGTCAGTCTTCATCCGACAAAGGACTTATTTTGCAGTATACCTATGTTACTGCATTGATTCTGTGGAAATCCAGCTTTGACAAATAACTTTGATTTGCAATGGTTTTCTGCAATAAACTATCTTAATCTCAGAACTCTTAAACTGTGATTATTGTTAATATGCAAAAACACCTTGAGTACTTACAGATAAATTTGATAGAAGTTAGGATATCTGGCTGTGGTGTCAGAAGAAACTCTGGCCCGTGGGCCACATAAGAATTAGAGGACTGCACAATCACAAGAGGGACTTCATCTAACAACTGCAACCAGTGTAACCTAATTCTTTGTACCCTCAATGAATCCCAAACAAAAAAGAAAAGGAAAGAGATATATACAGTTAAATGTTGTTGCATCCTCTAAGTAACTCACAAATCTGCATCCTTATTTTAATAGTACTTCCATTATTGCTTTTAGAATGCCCTTTTGAAGATGATATTACAATCATCTGGTGATTTTTACTGGCAATAAGCTTTTTTTTAAATTAATTAATTTTGAGACAGAGTCTCACTATGTCACCCTCAGTAGAGTGCTGTGGCTTCACAGCTCACAGAAACTTCAAACTCTTGGGCTTACGCAATTCTCTTGCCTTAGCGTCCCAAATAGCTGGGACTATAGGCATCTACCACAATGCCCGGCTAGCAATAAGCTTTTGTTCTTTGAAAATGCCAATTATTTACAGAAGTTATAAAGCTATTCCACATTAAATCTGGTAAAACATGCAGAAACTTTGAATGCATTATGACATTAAATAGTAATTGTCTACAGTGAACTACTACCATTATGACATTAAAAAAATTTTAAATCAATTACAATAAAAGTAATGTGAAAAAAGGAAAGAATTATAGTACTGGTTTGTTTATCCATGGTAGAAGATATCACAAAAATTATGCACAACCTTATTTTTTTTTTCTCATAAGCTTTCAATAGTGTTTGTATATTTAATGTGTGGCCCAAGACAACTCTTCTTCAATGTGGTGTGGAAAAGCCAAGAGGTTGGACACCCTGGTAGATGTTTAAAGGTATTAATTACAAATTCTAAGTATCACTAATGGTTATAGCAGTTACAAATTTAACACTTTATTTTATTGTTTCTTTAATTTTGTTTGAGACAGAGTCTCAAACTGTTACCCTGGGTAGAGTGCTGTGGCATTACAGCTCACAGCAACCTCAAACTCTTGGTCTTAAATGATTCTCGTGCCTCAGCCTCCCAAGTAGCTGGGACTACCGGTGCCCGCCACAATACCTGGCAATTTTTTGTTTGTAGTTGTCATGATTGTTTGGCAGGCCTGGGCTGGATTTGGACCTGCCAACCCCAGTGTATGTGGCAGGTACTCTAGCCACTTGAGCTATAGGCACCGAGCCTAACAATTCTTTTTAAACTTTTGCTTCTTCTCTAAAACATGTTTCAACCTGGAATTGCTGAAACTTGATTCTGAGACAGAGTTGAAGGGAAGTCATTTGCTTAAATAACAGAAGATGTAAAAGAAGGAAAGATGGAGACTCAGTTCAAGAATCTTTCATGGAGATTTTCAGTTGCTCCAGACCTAAAGCCGTAGTAAACAACCAAACATCTCATAAGGATACACACACTGGTCACCATTCATTATTGGTTAAAGGGACTTCAGAATTGGTTTCACAATTCCCAATTGTCTATAGTTATTCCTGAATGGGTTCCCCCAGGCACTTCACTTCTCAAAGCACAAGAGGAGGAAGCAAGAGTTGCGGAGCTATAGTTCCAATGCAAAGAAAGGTTAGTTTCTTTGAATCTAATTAAAGCTTCAAGAGTGACAGGAGTAGGAACTGGGAATGAACGTACTTGAAAAGGACTATAAGAACCATCCAACACAATCTAGCGTATCTTCATGCTTACTTACTTAAGATTGCCAAATCAAGGAAATAAGCCACAACATTGATTTTATTATTTTAGGTAGTGGAGAAAAGTATTTAATGCCAATGTTAAAATGTGACCTATTGGATTTACATTGAAAATTATTGTGTAAATACTCCTTTATATTGTTTTGAAGAATTATAATTTTTCCTATTTTTCTGCCCATGGGGAAACTTGTGCCATCTCTTATCAGTCATTTTCCACCACAGGTTTCTAGCCGAGAATTCCCCTAATGTTCTATTTGGGGTGCAGTACATTCATTTTAACACTTTAACTACGACGAGACAGCTCCCTTTGTAACTCTGTCCTAGATTTGAGTTATAATCTAATTCAATATTCTAATTAAAATTAAATGTCTCAGTTTTGCTTAATATCCTACCCAGAGGTTGCCAAGAAAATGTCTACCCTTGTGGCCAATTTATAGCTTACACATGAGCATTTTTCAGTCTCACCACAAGCACAAGTTTATAATGACTGATCTTTCATCCTGAAAAATGAATCCAGCTGTGTTGCCACCATGACTTGGTGGTGCGCAGTTTGTTAAATAGCACGCCATTCAACTAAATCCTTATTGTAATGTGCAAAATAATGAGATCGCTATAACCATGTTAAGGATCATAAATTTATAGAACACAATATTGGAAACATATTTTGCACATTTAAAAAAATTTGGAATGTTAAGGGATACAGATGTTTTGTTTGCATACTTTGTTTTTGGA
Source organism: Galagoides demidoff (assembly GCA_963574575.1). Classification (NCBI taxonomy): domain Eukaryota; kingdom Metazoa; phylum Chordata; class Mammalia; order Primates; family Galagidae; genus Galagoides; species Galagoides demidoff. Next base: position 15,499 of record CAUYQV010007993.1, read on the forward strand.
CATATTGAGTCAAAGGTATACATCTAAGTGTGCCCTTCACTCAGATGGTGTGCACTGTACCCAGAAAGTATAAATTACCCATCCACTTCTACTCCCACCCCACAGGTTGATTTTCATTGAGATCTACGTTCATATGTGGCACTTAAGTAGTGATCAGTTAGTTCTAATTTGGTATATAGAATACATGTGTTTGTTTCTCCATTCTTAGGACATTTCATTTAGAATAGTTTCTAGTTCCCTCCAGGTTATCCAAAAAAGATACTAGATAGCGCCTCCCCCCCTTTTTTTCTAACTAATCAGTTAAGCTTTCTCAAATTAAGTGGATTATAAAGGAGCATTATCTATGACTGTTGGCTTCATTTTTTAAAGTAAGGTATTTTAAAGCAAATGACTTTAAAAATAACAAGTGTTATTAAATTTAATTTAGACTAAACACATATTTAACACTATACAATAGTATAGAATAATGCCATCTTTGAGTTTTTCAAATCTTACATAAATACTTGTGGGCAAGCTTCACCTATACAACTACACAGATCCAAACAAGTAACGCATGTGTTAATGCCCAGTCATGCCCACACTAAGAGTCAAATGTTCATGACAGATAGTAACCAACAGAATAAGCTGCACTTCTCTACTCTTCATGGCAGCTGTGCTTACAGAGCATTTAAGTATCATGCAGAAATGGGTACTATTAAGAAAATGTTGGCAGGAGCATGGAAGTGAAACAATTTGGCAACTTGTTTATATATTTGTGTCATGATTATATGAATAAAATTCATATGTTTTTTTTTTACAATGAATCCACAACTTTTATTTTCTCAAAACTTGAGGTAAAGGGAACTCTTGGGAAAAAGGAATCATCTGCGTGATTGAAAATGGGAATATCCAGCTTCACCAGGGGCTACAGGATGCTCAGAGGGAGGAATCCTGTATGGCCAAAGTTGGCCAAGGTTAACCAAGACCATTCCGAGTTGGTCCAGACTCCAGGGTTGTGACTTGTACTTCAAAAAGGAAAAAGGATAATCAAGAGTTTAAATCTACAGTCTCTGGAAACATGTAATGTTGAGGCTCCTGTCACAGCAGCTGAGCATGGAGGCCCGAGTTTCTGTTCCAGGGAGGAAATATACCCAGTTTCCCAGGCTCTTCCACCTCCTCCATGCCCAGTCCAGGATCTGCCCTCTTCTCCTGCCCCCTGACAGTTGCTGATTCTCCAAGCATTAAAGAAGAATGTTCTGTAGGTGTGACCAGCTCATTCCATGAACCACACTCACAAGAGAGTGGGGTGTGCAAAAGTTTGCAGAAGGGTCTGGAGGAATAGTGGGCGTGATTCATAGCAGCAGCCTGCAGGGCTGGCCTTCTCCTTGACCCCCTTTCATTAGGAAGTGGATTGGGCCTGATAAAGCCCTGAATCTTCCACCAGCTACTCCCACTTGATCCCAAGAGACTCACGGCTCACATTCCACAGACGCTCAGCTGTTTTGTTATCTTGGCTCTTGGAGACACCCAAGTCCTCTTGCAGTCAGTGAAATACTTGCCACCCAGGGCCTCCTGGCCTTCAGTCAGGGTACAGTGGAGGCTGGTCTGCGTCCCCTCCCGCACTGTCTTGACAAAGGGGGAGAAGAGAGGGCAGAGCTGGCACAGTAGGAAGGAACGCTGGACCAGATTGGAGTGGCGGGTGCCTGGTTGGTGGGCTGCGTAGGTGGTGATTCGTAGGTGGGTTTCAAAGCCAGCAGCTGTCTTGGAATATAGATACATCATCACCCTGGCCATTGTTGATCAGAACATGAAGCTGCTTTTCCTCTGCCAGAAAGCCCTCAGGAAAGCCTCCAATGGATTTGGTATCAGGTAAGTCCAGTTTCTGCACCAGCACTTGGCGATTCTTTGTATCTTCTGGGATTTCACTGGCAACAGACTCTGCTTTTGTACATCTCAGTAGGCTGTGTCCACTCAGACTCCTCTTCTCGGCAGGGGGTGTCCACTCGGGCTGCTCTTCTCGGCAGGCCATGCACACTCGGGCTCCTCTCACGGTAGACCGTACACACTTGGGCTCCTCTCTCGGCAGACAGTGCACCTCTCTCGGCAGGCTGTGCACACTCGGGCTTCTCTTCTCTGCAGGCCGTGTCCACTCAGACTCCTCTTCTTGGCAGGCCATGTACACTCGGGCTCCTCTCTTGGCAGGCCATGTCCACTCAGACTCCTCTTCTTGGCAGGCCGTGTACACTCGGGCTCCTCTCTTGGCAGGCCATGTCCACTCAGACTCCTCTTCTTGTCAGGCCGTGCACACTCGGGCTCCTCTCTTGGCAGGCCATGCACACTTGGGCTCCTCTCTCGGCAGGCCGTACACACTCGGGCTCCTCTTCTTGGCAGGCCGTGCACACTCCTGCTTCTCTCTCAGCAGGCCGTACACACTCGGGCTCCTCTTCTCAGCAGGCAGTGTACATTTGGACTCCTCTTTTGGCAGGCCATGTCCACTCGGGCTCCTCTGCCCCCAAGCTCTCGGCTGTCTCCTTGCCGATGCCCATGTTGGCGCCCATGATCACCACCACTTTCCCGGAATTTGCACGCTTATCTGACACACTCCACCAGCAAAGAACTCCCAGCTGACCCAGACGTTCCACTTCCTTGTAACCATAAAGTTATGGCTGCGGCATTGTGTATAACAGCAATAGTTTGAAAGCTTCCTCAGTGTCCATCGTCTGAACAGCCATGCTACAGACACTCTATACCTCGTCCCGTGGTCACTTCTGTTTCCTGTCTCCTCTTTCACTGAAGATTTTGGTGCCTGGTTCTCAGTCTTCTCATCCCAGGAGGCTGCCCTAAAATTAATATTTTTAGTTATGAGTTTAAAGAAACAAATTAACATTGTTAGATGACATTTAATTTATTGAAATACATTACCTGATACTTGTTATGATCCTCCTGAAGCAATCTGATTTGTGAAGTCTGTTAAGACTAAGCTTAGTAATAATGTATCAAATACACATCAGTGTTATTTACTAATCTGATCACTGTTTTATAGGTGCACTATTTTCATTTCCTTAATGAGGGAAAATACGAGTGTGACAGAGACGGGCACACATTTGTATATTGTCAGAGTTAGTTCTTGAAATCAAATCCTCTTCTTTCCATATCCTGTCCTAATATAAAAAGTAACCCCTGAAACATTTTCAAATATAGCTATTTCTTTTTTATAAACAGAATAAAAAGAATTGATAAACCTGTGTAAGGGAATACTAAAATTGGAGTATACTACAATAGGCAGACATACAGGAGAGTTAAAGGGATACATTTCTCCCATAAAAATGGATATGGTAAAGGACCAGACAAAGCACAGGAACTGAAGTCTGAGGATTGTTCTCTCATGCAGAGAGCAGTCCCTGCAGGAGGGATAAAGTACAAAGCACTCAATGGATGCTTGAAACCACAGATTCTTCCCAACCTTGCATATACTGTTTTGTTCTACACATGCATACATATGACAAAGTGTAATCTGTAAATTAGGCCCAGGAAGGAATTATCAACTACCAGGACTAATGCAATAGAACAATTATATTAATGATCAGAAAGGCACAGGAATTAAAACTTATGAATTGTTTATTTCCCAGGTAACTGAAACTGTAGAAAGTAATGTTACTGATAAAAGAGAAGTACTCTTCCTGTGTGTGCACACATAGGTGTTGTTACATTTCATATACATAATTATGTATATATCATTACATTGATACCAGACAGGCGGTGCCCCAGCCAGCTCAGCTGAGTGGAGCTGGAGGACCTGCTGCCTCCATCTTGGCAGTGTTAGTGGTGGCAGCTGGCAGAGGAACCAGCAGGCTGGAGCATAGGCAAGCAGGGGGAGCTTCCCTCACCCAATGGAGGCTCCAGCAGCCAAAGGAACCTAACACAAACAGGGGAAGACACTGGCACGGTGCTGCCTCCTCATGTGGACTTCTGGAAGTTCCTCCAGTGCATCCCTGATTGGTCTGTTTTCAAAACCTGCTCCTGATTAGTCTGTTTTCAGGACCCAAAAGTTCATTGGACAACTGCCCCTATATAAGCCCCTGAGCAGAGAGCCCAAACACAGACCTCCGCAGACCTTGGAGAGAGAGAAAGCAAGAGAGCAAAGAGGTTTGGTTCCTGGTAAGAGCTGTAACACTACCTTACTGCTTGTCCTGCTCTCAAAGAGGTTTGGTTCCTTGTGAAAGCTGTAACTCTCGTGTCATAAAACCTATCTCACTGCCAATCCTGCTCTGCAAGGAAGCTTGGTTCTTTGTAAGAGCTGTAACACTTGTATTGTGAAATAAAACCTATCCTGTGGTCCATTGCTTCATTTTTAGAACCGCCGAGACCAAGAGCCTGGAAATCCAGTATCAAAATCTCGTATCAACATCTATTTATATATTCTAAGAAATAAAATTGTACCTGTTAACTATTTTACATTTTTAAGTACCCAAATATGTATAACAATAATTAGTGACATATAAATTTCCTCTGTACTAAAGATTTGTGCTAAGGAGTGGGTTTAGAAGAAAGTATTAAAAATTGCATTTCGTAATTCTATGGTATGGAGGCCCAAATGGAAAGAGGGAGGTAGATGTTACTGAGAATTTACTGAAAAACAAGAACAAAAAGAAGCAAAGAAAACTATAAATCTTAATTTGATTTTAGGAAAAAAACCCAGAAATTATAAGTGGAATTGTGAAGTGGAATTATGTATGAAATTGAAGAACTAATGCATTTATTATATATCATGCAAACAAGTGAGTCCCTATCTGGCCTTGAAAAGATGTTAATTTTGGTAAAAACTTTGCCTTAGGTATTTTTAAAGAGGAATAATTTATAAAAATTAAGCTAAAGATATTCCAAAGGATGAAATGACATGATAATCTGTGCATAAAAAAATAGCCTGCATTTAGGCTGGGATGGTAGTAGAATTTAGGCTGGGATGGTAGTAGAAAATATTTCAAAACAAGTCCTCTTGAAGCTAAGGAGAGCCAGGAAAGGGGCTGAATCCCAACCCCACTTTTTATCCACTTAGTGCCAGAAAATAACAACTCATTAACTAATTCTGTTACATATTTGCATTTTATATACGAAAAATTTTAAAAAGGAAGAAAATAAAAATAACCTCTTAGCTATCATTGAAGATCCCCTGAGCTTTCCCTCCAAACTGATAGAATTCTGTAAAATATCATTAGAGTATAAATAGCAATCTGGAGCTAACATAAAAGCTACTACTGCTCATGAGAAAATTATAAGATAATATTCATTTGGTTGTAATCATCTACTAAAATGATGCCCCAGAGATAGCTGAAAAAATAATATATTCCAAATTGTTTACCTATTTTATTGAAATGATTCCTTTATGCATCACCCAATATAGTCTAAGCCCCTGAAAGAGACCTGCCTCCTCAGCTTGCATCAATTCTTCAGAAATTCTGCTGGAAATAGTTTGTCAAAATGGATAACATGTATATTCAAGTTTGATATGATAATGATTTCTGGTAATATTCTGCTAATATTCCAATTGGAATCATTTTTTTTCTAGTTCTGTTTAAGTTCAAGATTTTATTATTTTTTTGCGTATATACAAATTGAATTTTTCTTTTAAAAATGAAACAAATGAAGGGCAAGAGGTTGTTGTTTTGTTCTATGTGTCCTGATTCATCTGTTTGGGTAGGATTTATTTATAAGTTAAATAAATATAATATACTGATTTGCTTCTGACTTTCTGTCCCCTTCACTTGGACATGAACAAAGTTTCATCGAGACAGACCAGAGACCACTCATGTATAAACACAGTTTTCTTTAGACACCATTGTATCTGTGTATCTTTCAGGAGGTGTGCCATATATCCTTACATTGTGCCCATTAGGTGAGAGCACCACAATCTTCTTCCCTCCCCCAATTTGAATTAAATTGATTTTTTCCTCTTATGTCGGTGTGTATTTGTCTACTGGCTTCATGTTAGTATTGAATACATTAGACATTTGCTTTTCCATTCTTGTGATATTTTACTAATATAATGTTCTCCAACTCTATCCAGGTTATTACAAAACATATAAAATCTCCATTTTTCCTAAAGCTGAATAGTATGTCATGATATACATATATCACAGTTTATTCATTCATTCCTGGGTTAATGGGCACTTGGGTTGCTCTCACATCTTGGCTGCAATAAACAATCTAGTGCAAATGTCCTTATGATAAAATATTATTTTTTCTTATGGGTAGATACCATTACTAATGGGATTGCAAATGGGATCAAAGAGAAGGTCTATTTTGAGTTCTTTGAGGATTCTCCATACTTCTTTCCAAGGAGGCTGTATTAGTTTGCAGTCCCACCAACAGTGTAAAAGTGTTCCCCTCTCTCCACATCTGCACCATCATCTGCAACTTTGGAATTTGGTGATGTGGGCCATCCTCACTGGGGTCAGGTGATATCTCAGGATGGTTTAGATTTACATTTCTCTGATGAGCAGGGACAATGAGCATTTTTTCATATGTTTGTTAGCCATTTGTCTATCTTCCTCTGAGAATATTCTGTTCATGTTTCTTGCCCAGTGACATATGGGTTTGTTTGCTCTTTTTTTCTTGTTTGACTTCTCTGTAGATTTTAGTTATTAACCCTTTGTCAGATTCGTAACATCAAATATCTTTTCCCATTCTGAAGGTTGTCTATTTGCTTTAATTGTTGTATTGTTAGCTGTGCAGAATCTTTTTAGCTTAATGGAGTCCCATTTATTTATTTTTGTTGTAGTTCCATTTCTTTTCAAGTCTGAAGTAGAAGATCCCAATTCTTCTTTGGCCAGACTTTTCTTATCAACCTATGTCTTTTATTTAGATATTGATTTTATTTCTAGGGTATTGTTTAGAAATCATGTTTGTAATGATTTCTATTGTTTACAAGCAATCTTTTATTTACTAGTCTTGACCTCTCTTCTGAGTTTTAGATTTGTATGTCTAAATGCATACTCAAAACATCCATCTAAATAAATCTGTGGATCTCAAAATGTTATGTTCAAGAGTGATTTCAAAAATGCCTCTTACCCCATTTACCATTCCTCATGCCCTCTATTTCACAAATACTATCGGCATTCACTATTTGCTTGAGTCAGACAACTTCCTGTACCTCTCCCCAGACCCATACATAGGGTCTTACCTCCTCTCAACATAGCTCATATTAGCCAAATTCTTTCTATACTGCCAAAATGTAGGTTTTTTTTTTCTTAAAGAAAAGTATTTCTTGTTTGATATACTGTACAACCTTAGTCACTTGATTGATAGCTACACATCTAATATATTCCCTATTCACTTCTTTAATAGTAATTTCAGGGCTATTAAAAAAATAAAAATTCAATCATGTAATGTATGAAGTTTAGGTCAATAGCATGAGTGGTTCTTCCCTAGGGGGGACTGAAGTAAAACTTCTAACATCTTTAGTAAATCAATGACATAATGTCTTGTCCTTATCTCTTCTGTATGACATTTCTGGCCACCAATGTTTCAGATCTACCACTACTCAAATTCTTCATACATACTATACTTTCTACCTGGAGGGCTTTTTAACTCATATTTGCTACCACTGACAGATATTTTAGGTACATGTCTGCTAAAATCTCCATGCATCATCTAGGAAAGTAAAAGTTTCTCACCCCCTCACACCTAGAAATTTCACAGTTGGAGCATATGTTTACCAGCAGATTATTAAAGCAATTTTCAAAGCAATCTAACATTAGATCCATTAAATACTCATCATTGTTTCCATAAATTTAAATTAAAATATCACCATGGTCTTGTCAAAGATTAATTGGCCATAACTGCCTGGGCTTTTTTCTAGGCTCTCTGTTTTATTGGTCTTTGGTCTGCTTTTAAAAAATTTTATGGCAAGTACTATATTGGTTTTATTAGTATAGCTTTGTAATATAGTATGAAAGCAGGGAATGTAATGTCTATAGTCTAGTTCTGGTTTTTCAAAATTGCTTCAGTTATCAAAATTATTGGAGGTTGATATGAATTTAGGGATTTTTTTTTCTATCTCGTTTTTTTTCTATTCTAAGGAAAAAATTTCATTGGAATTTTGGTAGAGATTGTCTGAGTATAACTTTGAATATAGATGTAGTAACTATTTTAATTCTTCTCATCCATGAGCAGGGCACTTCCACTTACTTGTGTCTTCTTCAGTTTCTTTCATGAATGTTTGTAATTTTCAGTGTATAGATCTTATGCCTTTGTGTTTAAATATTACTAAGTATTTCATTTTTTGTGTTATAATAATAAGATTGTTTCCTTAATTTATTTTTCCTACACCTCATTAGTAGTGTATATAACCATATCAGGTTTTAGGAAGTTTATTTTGTATCCTGAAAATAATTACTGAACTAATTTATTAATACTAACTTTTTTTTGTGTGTGAAGTATTTAGAGTTTTCCATATATAAGATCAATGGTCAAAGAATGCGTTTTCAATAAATAGCTTTGGGGAAACTAGAGATCTCCATGGAAAAGAATAACATCAAACTCTTGTATTACATATGCAAATTGACTTAAAATAAAGATTTTTAATTTAAGGTCTGAAGCCATAGAATTCAGAAAAGAAAACATGAAACATGAAGAAAAATTCCTTGGTACTGGTCTTAGCAATGAATTTTTGGATATGGCACTAAAAGCAAAAATAGAAAGCAAGGAATAAAAGCAAAAAAAAAAAAAAATAAGTGAGACCACATCAACCTGATTAGTTTCTGTGTGGGAAAGGAAACAATCAAGAAAATTTAAAAAAGTAGAGACTAAGAGAAAACATACATGTGAGAAAGGTTAATATACAAAATATTTAGGAATCACTACTCAATCATAAATAAGTAACATAATTAAAAGATGAGCAAATAAATGTTTTTCAGAGAAGACATAGGAATGACCAACAGACATATAAAACAGTACTTAACATCAGTAAACTTCAGAAGGATACAAATAAAACCTAATGACATATCACCTCATGCTTGTTAACATAGCAGTTAAAAAGATAAGAGACAAGTGTCACTGAAGACATGGAGAAAAGGGAACCTTTGTGTGAGGGTGGTGGAAATATAAATTGGTATAGCCATTACAGAAAGGAGTTTAGATGTTCCCCCCCAAATTAAAAATAGAATGACTATGAGATCCAGTATTTGAACTGCTAGATATATATGCAAATATTATAAAGTTAGTATCTCAAAGAGATATTTTCATCACTTTGCTCACAGAAGCATTGTTCACCATAGCCAAGATATTGGAACAACAAATGGATGGGTAGGTGGATAAAGAACTTGTGTTATATGGATGCAAGAGAACATTATTCAATAAAAAATGAAGAAAAATTTGCTATTGGCAACAACAGGAATGAACACTTTGCTAATGGAACTAAGCCAAACACTGAAAGACAAGTGCTATATAAACTCACTTACATGTGAAATCTAAAAAACTTGAACTCAGAGAAGTAGAGATTAAAATGGTGGCTGCCAGGAGCCTGGAGATGAAGGTCAATGAGGAGATGTTGGTCAAAGGTTATAAACTTCCTGTTATAAGCTTAACAAGTTCTGGGGATACAATGATATACAATGTAAGTATCTGGATGTGTTAATAAATTTCATTGTGGTAATCGCTTCACAGTGTATACATGTATCTAATCACATTGTACACCTTGAATATAATCATTTGTCAATTAAATAGTCAAAACATTAAAAATATGTATAAAAATTAGTCATAAAATAATGAAAGTAAATAGTCATAAAATAACGAAAGTAAATGAACAAAAGTACATGTTTCAGTTAATTTTCAACATTGTAATACTGTTTAAAAATAAAATTACTGATATATACTTAATTGGGTGATTTTTATACACATGTAAAATTTGGCTAACTATAATGATTATTCATCTTTACATGGTTAAATTACAGATGAAAGCAAGGAGCATTAAATCCAAAATTCAGAAACATTTTATTTGTTTGAAGCAAAGAGAGGAATGGGATGGGAATAGGAGGAAAGCTCTGAAAAAAAAAACCTTAAGATATTTCTTAAGCTAAATGTATTGTTTAAACTATGAACAAAATAGAAGGTATCAAGTTAAAAAATACAAAAGTAGTCTATCTGAAGGTAAATTTTATAAAAGGGAAAAAAGTACAAGTGTATCAAAGTTTACAAATAGGAATACAGTAAATTCTAACACTATGTCAAAACAGGTTGTTGACTGTACTCTTCAAATGTATCTGAGAAAAACTCATGTTTGTCAGTGTTCAAAAGTCTCCTCTTTGGGCAGTGCCTGTGACTCAGTGAGTAGGGTGCCATCCCCATATACCGAGGGTGGAGGGTTCAAACCCGGCCCTGGCCAAATTGCAAAAAAAAATAGCCAGGTGTTGTGGCGGGCACGTGTTGTCCCAGCTACTTGGGAGGCTGAGGCAAGAGAATCGCCTAAGCCCAAGAGCTGGGGGTTGCTGTGAGCTGTGATGCCACAGCACTCTACCAAGGGAGACAAAGTAAGACTCTGTCTTTAAAGAAAAAAAAAGTCTCCTCTTTTCTCTTCACTAAATGTTTAGGTTCTGAGATCTTAAATACATTTATATTTTAATTTTGCCACAAACATTTTAGGAATATATTAAAAGGAAGCATTTATATAACACTGTGAACGTGGTAAGTATGTGTTTGTGTGTGAGCACCCGAGTGCGGACGTGTATACACTTGTGTGTGCATATACATGCAAAACAAAAATTATGGTGACTTTATAAAACACCATTTAATGGAGTGCCCCCACCCCAGAGTTAATATTTTGGTACATAAGTCACTGAAAAAAATTACTGCTAGGGTTATCCTAGGAATAACTTTGAATTTTCAAATTTGGTTTAAGGAGTTGAGGAAGTGAAGAGAAGATTGTCAAAGAATACAAAATTTCAGTTAGGAGTAATAATTTGAAGCAATCTATTCTACAACCTGCTGACTATAGTTTATAACAATATACAGACTGGGCAAGGAGGTTCACATCTATAATTCTAGCACTCTGGGAGGCCAAGGCAGGAGGATTGCCTGAGCTCATGGGCTGAACAAGAGCGAGTGCCTGTCTCTAAAAAAAAAATATATATATATATATATATGGCTGGGCATTGTGGTAGGCGCCTGTTGTCTGACCTATTTCGGGGGCTGAAGCAAGGGGATCACTTGAGCTTAAGAGTTTGAGGTTTCGGCTCGGCGCCTGTGGCTCAATCGGCTAAGGCGCCAGCCACGTACACCTAAGGTGGCGGGTTCGAATCCTCAGCCTGGGCCCGCCAAACAACAATGATGACTGCAACCAAAAAATGGCCGGGCGTTGTGGCGGGCGCCTGTGGTCCCAGTTACTTGGGAGGCGGAGGCAGGAGACTCGCTTGAGCTCAGGAGTTGGAGCTTGCTATGAGCTGTGATGCCATGGCACTCTACCCAGGGGGATAGCTTGAGGCTCCGTCTAAAAAAAAAAAAAAAAGAGTTTGAAGTTTCTGTGAGCTGTGACAAAGTGAAACTGTCTTAAAAAGAAAAACTAATATACAGGTATGTAATGTAAGTATGCATTCTTTAGCAATGGGGAAAGGTTCTGAGAAATGTGTTGGTAGGCAATATTTTCACTGTGTGAACACTGTAGATTATATGATCTCCTGGGGCCACAGTTGTGTTTGTGTTCTGCCATTGACTAGAACACCTCTATGTGATGTATGGCTACGGTGTATTTTTGAAAAACGCTAAGAAAATGTTCATTGTTCTTACTACACAAATGGTAACTACGTCAGATAATACATATGTCAATTGGAGAGATTTAGTCATTTTATAATGTATATACACGTCAAAAAATAAAATTGTACACAATGAATACATACAATTTTACCTGTCAAAAAATAATAAGAAAAAATTCTGAAGGAATTATAGGAAAAATGACAAAATGTCAGGTATAGGCAAGATCTGATCATGTAAAACTTTGTGTGCTAAGTACAATATAAATTCTTTGAAGAATTTTAAAGAAATACTGCTATCTGATTCATGCTTGAGGAATTTCACCTATGGTGGCTAAGTGGATTATGGAATGTGGAGAAGGAAAGATAAGAATAAAGAAAAGGAGAAATGACAGGGAAAATTTGTCACAGCATCATCCATAATGATGACATTTAGACTCCAGTTGTGTCAATGGAGAAAATATTATGTCATTAAATTTGGATATATTTGAAATAATAATCACTGTAATAGAAGTTATATTTCATTGTGTTATGTTAGAAAATTGAGAGTCTAATTAGATTCATTTCTGTTTTGGTCTGAATAATTAGGTAAATGATGGCATTATTTACAGAACTGCAAAAAGCCTAAGGGAAAGTCAAATTGGTGGTGAAGGATTTGGTGAGCAAGCATCAGTAACTTAGTTTTGGGCTCAAAGATAACTTAGATGTGTTTTTTAAAAATCCAAGTGGCAGTATCCAGCAGGCATTTATATGTATGAGTTTTTTGCTCAATGGAAAGTTCCAGGAGGAAAACAAAATGAACATTCCAATATATTATTTTAAGCTACAAAAATTAATAAATGATATGGATTCTGACCCCGTCTTCCATCATCCTAAACTCTGTGTGGTGGAGTTACATCATTTGCCAGTTGAGTGTCACACCAATAGCGCTTAGAAGTAAATAACCATTTACTTAAATTGGTTTACAAGTAATTCATCTTCAGTTTTGCTGCTTCCAATAAATTAAATATGATTAGATTATTGCACCTTTAGTATTATTATACAATAAAAAGGCCTTCGTATATTAAAGACCACAGCTAACAACTATTGGATAAGGAAATGTTGAAAGTTTTTCCTCTAAGAATTGGAATAGGGCTTGGATGCCCACTCTACTTCTCTTAATCAACATAGTACTAGAAGCCTTCCCTAGAACAATTAGACAAAGAAAAAAAAAAGCATACATTTGGAAAAGAGAAATTCAAATTAACCTTGTTTGTAGATACAATAATCATGGGTAGAAAACTTAAAGACTTCACAAAAAAACTTTCATAACCGAGAAACAAATTTGCTAACGTTGCATGTTACCAATCAGCATACAAAATTGAGTGGCATTCCTAAAACCAAAAACAAAATAATCAAGAAAGCAATCCCATTTATCATTCCCACAAAAGAAAAAAACTCTAGAAATAAATTTAATCAAGGAGGAGAAAAAGCTGTACAGTGAAAACCGCAAAATGGAGATGAAAGAAATTGAAAACAACACACACAAAAAGAAAAGACTTTCGTATTCATTAACTGGAAAAGATTGTCAAAATGACCATACCATTCAAAGTGCTCTACAGACTCAAAGCAATTCCTCTTGTAATACCACTGCCATTTTTCAGAAAAAATTTTTAAAAATCTTGAATTCATATAGAACCAAAAAAGAGCCAAAACAGCCAAAACAATCCTGAACAAAAAGATCAAAACTAAAGGCACTACATTATCGAACTTCAAAATGTATTACAATTCATAATAACCAAAGTAGCATGGTGTTATTATAAAACAGATAGACAGACCAGTAGATCAGAATGGAGAACCTAAATATACCCACATATTCACATTCAACTGATTTATGACACAAGCACCAAGAATACACACTGGAGAAGGACAGACTTCTCAGTCAATGGTGCGATGAAAATTGGTTATCCAAATGCAGAAGATGGAAACTAGATTCTTGTCTCTCACATATATAAAAATCAATTCAAAGTGGACTAAAGAATTAAATGTAAGACCCAAAACTATAAAAATATTACAAATAAACACAATAGGGGAAAAGCTTCAGGACTTTGATCTGGGCAAGAGACTTCAAAAGCATAGGAAATGAAAACAAAAATAGAGCGATGGGATTATATAAAACTAAAAAGCTCTGCATGGTATTTTATTGATTAGATTTTATTAGTAGATAATAGTAGATTTTATTAATCTGCACACCTATAACTTTGACTTAGACTGTACAGATGCAATTTATGTTACCAAAATGGTTTTCCTTCCATGTAATATGAATTTAAAAATAGAAAGCTTTGGGTGGTGCCTGTGGCTAACTGAGTAGGCGCAGGTCCCATATACCAAGGGTGGTGTGTTCAAACTTGGCCCCAGCCAAACTGCAACAAAAAAATAGCTAGGTGTTATGGCAGGCACCTGTAGTCTCAGCTACTCGGGAGGCTGAGGCATGACAATCTCCTAAATCCCAGATCTGGATGTTGCTGTGAGCTGTGATGCCATAGCACTCTACCAAGGGCGACATAGTGAGACTCTGTCTCTACAAAAAAAAGATGTTTTTCCACCTACCAAGTTTTGGACAAAATGTAATATAGACCCCTAGACAGAGAGCCCAGGAAAAACTTCTGACTTGTTTGTCAGAGGCTCTGGTGCCTTTTCTACTTCTTCTATATTCCTTTCTGTCTAATAAAATCTTACCTTACCACTGATCTGTGGTCCACGGGTTCATTCTCCAAATCCCCAAGACCAACGACCTACTAAGAAAGGTATTCCGGTATCAGAATCATGGTATTTGCTTTTGGTGAATGGCTTATTTCTTCAAGGTTCATCTATGTTGGAATGTGCATAGAAATTCCCTTCCTATTAATGTCCTTTTTCAGGTTGTTTGAACCTGGATTTTTTCAATGGAATATTTGATTTTCAAAATTTAATATTTTTCCCATTCCACAGTTGACTTTTTACTCTATTGAATTATGCCCTTGATGTAGAAATTTTTGTTTTTATGTTAATGTAGTTTATCTATTTTTACTTATTTCTTGTATTTTCACATCCACAAAATTATTGCTAAATCCAATGTCAAAAATCTTTTCCTCTATGTTTTTGTCTAAGAGTTTTATAGTTTGAGCTCTTCAGTCCAGGTCTTTGATTCATTTTAAGTTGATTTTTGTATATGGCATATAGTAAGGTTCCAACTTCAATCTTCCAGCATTATTTGTTGAGACTATAATTTCTCCATTGAGGAGTTTTAGCACCACTGCCAAAAATCATTTGACTAGATATCCAAGATTTTATATGTGAGCTTTCTCTTCTTTTGCGTTCTTGTATATATCTGTAGCAATATCACATTATTTTGATTGCTGTAACTTTCAGTAAGTTTTGAAACCAGAAAATATGAGACCTCCAACTTTGCTCTTTTTCAAAATTGGTTGGCTACTCAGGCTACCTTGAGATTTAATATGCATTTTAGGTGAATAAACTGGTTTCTAAATTTTTTCACAAAAGGTTATTGTGTCCTTAATAATTAGATTCCTCTTTATGAAAATTAAAATTAATATTTATTTAAGGATAAGCACATGCCTTTCTATCTCATAATTATACAAATCTGATGGCAATGCATTATTTTGGTTTTATACAAAACTAATTTAAATATCTTTCATGGCATTTGTTATATGGGAAATTAATTTTTCCCACAAAATGTTTAAAATTTGAAATATAATTTATCTATTTGAAATTATATTAGTAGATATTTTTAAGATCATTTAAAAATTTAAATACTTTTGCTATAAATTATGAGGATTTAATATGTTGGCTGACATAGAAATTTGAATTTTTTTTTTTCTTTTTTGGCCAGGGCTGGGTTTGAACCCACCAACTCCGGTATATGGGACCAGCGCCCTACTCCCTTGAGCCACAAGTGCTCCCCTGAATGTTTTTATTTAATTCTATTTAACCTAATATTAAATCAAATTTACTAACACACAATCTTGTATATTTAGACAATTATTAAATCAAGAAATCAAAGCATTTGTCATTAGATATACCTTCATTATATATATTACTTATAGAATGACTATAGATTAAAAGATGTGTAAGATTTTTCCCCAATTATAATTTGTAAATGCGATGTAAAATATTTTCATTCTGGACTTTCCCCCCGTTGATCTAAAGGAAATAGAAATTAATCAGACTAGCTAAAGTTAGTAATTAATTAAAGTTGTTCATGAATATTAGGTATACAAAAAATTATAACATTAGTATATGAATACTGTACCATATGCATATGATAATGGGCTGTGATAACACATTGCCATTCCGTGGGTGGCTTACCAACACACCTTTATTTCTCACAGTTCTGGATGCTAGAAAGTCCAAGGTCAAGATACCAGCAGATCTGGCATCTGCTGAGAGTCTTCTTCCTGATTTTCAGACGATTTTCTTCCTCTAGTGTCTCAAAAGGTGAAAAGCAAAAGGAGAGAGAAAGCAAACCCTTTCCTGTCTTTTTATCAAGGCATTAATCCCATTCATGAGGGATTTACCTCGTGAATTAATTACCTCCCCAAAGCTCAGATCATCTATTAATATAATCAAATTGAGGTGTTAGGATTCAACGTATAAATTTGTAGAACACAAACATTCAGTTCATAGCAAATAATAAATATAATTTATTCATTAACTCAATTTAAGCTTATTCAGATGACGTCTAATACAGGTAATTATACTTTTAAAGTGACAAACATTTTAATATGTTATCTGATTATATATTTTTTGTTTTTCTAAATACATACATATAAATTATAAGGTCAAGTTTAAATATAATCAAAGGCAAATTTGAAGGTATTTTTAAAGATGAATATCTGAATAAAAGTAACATATTCTGCTTATGTTATTAAAAATAGCACATTCAAATTTACTAAAAAAATTGAGATTTGTTACCATGCTTATGACAATTTTTCCTATAAAGAATAAGGGCTTAATTGTTTGACTGCATTTTTCTTTGTTTGGCAAATGTTTACAAAGAAGTCATTGAAATTTGTTTTTCTCGCTAAAATGACTTATTTTACTTTGAGTTAATAGAATTCTTCATTTCTGTTAAACTATTCTGCAAAATCTCTGTAATTATGGAACACTCATGCATCCTTTTAATAAAAATGATCTTCTTCTAAGTAAAAAGAATAAATTCATACTAATCACTGTTATATATTGCTTTTTAAAAATATTTCCAATACTGATATTTGTCTTGAAAAATTTATGACTATTTTCACAATTTTTTATAGCTTTTATTCCTCAGATCCAAGCCCCAAACTCATAACACAAAGAAAGGAGGCATTAAAATGGCTTTTGTTCTTAAGCTGTATTTAGGTTTTTATACACCAAATAACAAAATTTTTTTTCTTGTTGAAGAAGTGATAAAAAAATTGTTTTTATTTATAATTCTCCAAATTTTATTTCAGTTGAAAATATTGGTTCAATGATTTAATGATAGCTTACTCTCAGGTTAAAATAAAAATACGCTAAAAGACAAAGTCTTTGTAATAATGGTTTCTTGCTCTCAATACTGCCATGAACCATAGACTATTTGATAATATACATTTAAAATGCCCCGAAGATTCCTCAGTGCTCTCTGTGTTCATTCAAATTTTCTTACTCTCAGAGTTGCTATTAACTAAATACCAATAATGAATTGTATGGATGCCTCAAGAGCAACTTCACTCTCTTCCATTTTGATAGTGATGATTAATATTATATGGTAAACAGGATGATTTAATTTTAGTATTGTAGCAAGATAAATTGGTGAATATGAAATCAATGTCGGTAGGGCAAGTTGACCCATATTTCTGAGGATTTTTGTGGCATGTGGTCTCTTTGTTAATATCATAATGCTGGCAAAATTCTAAAAGTGGTAAATGAATGAGAAATGACTCTCAAGAGGTATTTTAACACTAATAAATAAGTTTGACTCCAAGGCCACAGCCTGGATTTTGATTATGGATGGAGTATTGTATTCTTGTGTTCAGGACAAGTGGAATCTTTCTTGTGCGGGAGTCAAATTCCCTGACCATATTAAAATGTTTGAAAATGTGTTTCACAAATTGGGATATTTCAATTTATTTTTCAATGATAGGGAGATTAATTTTATAACTTTCATTTTAAAAACTATTATCATTGATTCAAAAGCTACTTGTTCCTATAATATAACCCATGGATCTAATGAGAGCTAAAATAGAAACTGGCCAAATTATCTAAGGACAAGACCCTCAGCCCAATAGAAAATTCCTCTGTTCTGTGTCATGGCTAAGTATTTGCCACCTCTGATTAAACAAAGTTTATTAAACTATTGTTATGCATCACCAAATGCCCTTAAGAGTGTCCACTAGATGCGATTTTATGACAAGCTCATAAGGATAAATATTATGAAGGACAAATCATATACCCAAACACCAACCCATGAGAGTTTTCCAAGAGTCCTCTTCTTGACCTTCAACCAAGTGGTGGTATTTATCAGAAAAGATGCCAAAGGAAATATGCTTGAAAGCCATGTGACAATGTGCCTCATTGATTGGTAAGATGACTACAAACAACCCTCGCCAGTGCAGGTAAACTCCTGAAATCTCTCAGGAGATTATCCCTGGGTTAACGTCTCCAGCTCAATGTGCAACCCCTTCCTGCTGCAAGGACAAGGGAAACTGCTGAAAAATTCAAGCTGAGGGTTTATAGGATTTTTACACAAGTAGATGGTCTTCAGAAGTATTCCATTACCTCAAGGCCCTTGGATTAATCAGGTGACAGTATAATGGAGATTTCCTGCCAAGGTGACAGGGAAAGAGCATGGCTTATCTATTTATTTGCTCTAATTCTCTCTTACTTAAATGCTGAACGTAATCATTGTTTTTGGTGATCTCTATCTTTAACATAATATGGTACTTACGTTAATTTTTCCCCTTTTGCTTTGGTCTAGATGATACTTAGAAAATTCATGTGTAACCTTTATTATGAAACTAATTTATACCTTTTATATGAAAGCTATAACCAAATAGCCTAATAATGTGGGGTGGGGGAGGGAGAAGGGAGGAGGGAATGGGTGGAGGGAGGAGGATTGGAGGGACCATTTCTGAGGTTTATCTTACAGGGGTACAAGTGAAACTCTCTAAGAGTAGAACCAGAATGTTTTAAAACTATAACTGAGAAAATGACATGAAGGCTGTGTTGATCAGTTTGATGGAAGTATTTCGGATTGCGTGTGGAAGCCCCACACTGTACCCCAGAAGTGTATTGATGTACATAGTTATCATTCGGTAAAAAAATTAAAAAAAAAAAAAAAAGAAATGCCATGGAGCCAGGGGTAAAGAAATGGATACATTTGTGCTCCAATAAAACTTTATTTATAGACACTAAAACTTGAAACTCATATAATTTGCATGAGTCTCAAAATGTTACTTTGAAATTCTTCTCAATCATTTTATAATGTAAAAGCCCTCTCTGGCTTGTAAGCCACACAGAAACACTCGGTAGGCCAGCTTTGGCCTATGGGCTGTTGTTTTCTAATCCCTGGTTTAAATACTTATAACCTACCTAATTAAAACAACAACAATATAGCTCATTTGTTCTTGAGAGGAACAGCAATAATATTTATGGACAATGTATTTGTCAAAATTTATATAGAATGGTGGTAAGGAGCATAGCCTCTGAGAGCAGGAAGGTTGGGTTTCAATCTCAGCTTTGCCGCTCCTAGCCTGTGTGACCTTGAGCAAATTACTTAAACCGTCTTAGGAGCCAGGGTCTCCTCATCTGTAAGCAAGCTTTGGGCAGTGCCCATAGCTCAGTAGGCAGAGCGCCGGCCACATACACCGAGGCTGGTGGGTTCAATCCTGGCCTGGGCCTGCTAAAACAATAATGACAACTGCAACAACAACAAAAAATAGCAGGGCGTTGTGGTGGGCACCTGTAGTCCCAGCTACTTGGGAGGCTGAGGCAAGAGAATCACTTAAGCCCAAGAGTTTGACGTTGCTATGAGCTGTGACACCAAGGCACTCTACCCATGGTGAAAGCTTGAAACTCTGTCTCAAAAAACGAAAAACAAAAAACGAACAAGCTGACTATGATGGAACCTCCCTAATAGTGTTGTATGGATTAAATAAATCAGTATGTGTTGAGTCTTTTAGACTGTTGTCTGTCTGGTACCTTATGAATGTTGGATGTTATCCGCCACGTGATGGGAACTTTAATTATCAGGTCTCCCTGCTCTCTTGTTACATTGAATCCTGACAAATGGTGTTAACACCATGCAACAAATTATAAAATGTAAATTTCAAGTAGTTCAGGCAACTTGCCGGTCAGGGCTCAGAAAACTCTATCCCAAGGGTCCTCAAACTATGGGCCGCAGGTTTGTGGCCCGCCTAGGACATTTATCCGTCCTGCTGGGTGTTTTTGCCACTGTGGCCTGTCCTGCTTAGCAGCCGACTCGTCCCGGGGCCCTCAGTCCAGCCCTCCAGCGGTCTGAGGGACAGTGAATTGGCCCCCTGTTTAAAAAGTTTGAGGACCCCTGTTCTATCCCAAACTACTTTGAACTGAAGGAGACTGAGAGGGCCTCAGAAGTAAGAAGATCTCTCTGACATCCCCTGCTTTCTGAGTGACAGCTGGCCATCAAGGACTTCCCTGACTTAGCTTTCCTGAAAGCATTATGTAGTGTAGGTCCCAAGGCTGTCATGTACAGGTACCCTGCCCTGTAACCAGAGCACAGCAATGCTA
Organism: Galagoides demidoff; assembly: GCA_963574575.1. Lineage (NCBI taxonomy): Eukaryota > Metazoa > Chordata > Mammalia > Primates > Galagidae > Galagoides > Galagoides demidoff. Next base: position 35,985 of record CAUYQV010007993.1, read on the forward strand.
CACACGAAGACAGGAGAATCTGGACAAGAAGGCCTCGCTGAGTCCCCCCTTCACTCCTGCCCTTCCAGTTTGTTACAACACTTTTTGTCCAATCATCTTTCTCCACAACTCTCCACAATCTCATCTTCTGTACCGTGTGCATAAAAATACAGTTTCCTTGGGTCTTTGGGTCTTCATTTCCAGAGGCTCCCATGTCATGTGAAACTCTGTTAAATACATTTGCTATGCTTTTTTCTTGCTAATCTGTGATTTGTTATAGGAGTGCCAACCATGACCTTTTTCTCACCTCCATGTTCAAGGTTAAAACAGGAAGATGGTCCGAACCCAGGCTATGTGCTGTGGTCCCAGCTTTTTCCTTCCACTCAAACCACCTGTCTCACTGCTCCTTTCAAGGATCTTCCCACAGTTTTTTTTTTTTTTTTTTTTGAGACGGAGCCGCAAGCTAACCCCCAGGGTAGAGTGCCATGGTATCACAGCTCATAGCAACCTCCAACTCTTGGGCTCAAGCGAGTCTCCTGCCTCCACCTCCCAAGTAGCTGGGACCACAGGCGCCTGCCACAGCGCCCAGCCATTTTTTGGTTGCAGCCATCTTGTTGTTTGGCGGGCCCGGGCTGGGGATTCGAACCCGCCACCTTAGGTGTACGTGGCTGGCGCCTTAGCCAATTGAGCCACAGGCGCCCAGCCCCACAGTTTTTTATGTTGCTGATCACATATTTACTGACAAATCTCTTTTCTGTCTGGGTTCTGCAATTCTTTTTTTTCCTCTCCTTTTCTCTGTAAGGGTTCCTCTTCCTCTACCTATCTCCAAAATACTGGTATTCCCCATTGCTGAGGTCAAGAACATCTACTTTTTTGTCCTCTGCGACAGTCCGCCCATGTCTCGCACGTGTTTTCAATGGTAAACAATCACCTTTCACACAGGAGTCCCGGAGCGCTTTCTCTAGTGATGCTCTGTCTGCCTGCTCACTCACAGGCATCACACCACTGGCTGACTTCTAGGGGAGACACGACAGATGGACAGAGACATCAGGCTGATCTGGCTGCACCTGCCAGTGCTCTCAGTCACTGTGGGATAGCAGGAGAATTAATCATGTCTTTGAGTGAAGGTGGCATTACCAAGAATGATGGGATTGAACTAAGATGTTTAGGCATCCTTAAAATAAAGACCATAATAAGAACCACCAAATATTGCTGTTGTAAAAATGAAATGAAATTATGGGCATAATGCAAATAAAAGGTCTGTTGACTCTTTTATTCATTTGTTCAACAAACATCTACTGAGCTCCTACTCTGTCCCATTAAGTGCATGCCCAGTGGTAGATGAGCTCTCTAAAGGCCTAAATCGCACCTCACATCTCTTTCCAAATGGGCCCTTCTCTATGTCTGCCTATCCTCAAGTTCAATCCCATCATTCTTGGTAATGCCACCTTCACTCGTCCCCCATATTCCAACCATCAAGTCTTACTTGACTTCTCCTTTTTTTCCTTTCCCTTTCCCAGTGACACTAACCTAAGACTAAGCCCAGATCATCTCAAACATGGATTCTCCCTTCACCTTGATCCTCAAGATTTAAGTTTATTTTAGTTAGAAAGTAGCATGCAGAAAAGTGTTAGAAGAGGAGGGGAAAAAGGATCAAAGCTTTTGGGAGTTTAATTTGTGCTCCACGTGAGTTGGAGTGGGAAGAGGCCAACAAGGAGACAAGTGCAGAGTTTTAAAAGCTTAAATACAAACTGATAAAGACTTAACGTAAGGCAGCGCTCTTAGACGCGGAAAGGAGCACGAGGAGGGTGATGGCGTCTGTGTGGGAGTGAAGTAGGTTTGGGATTTGAGAAGAACCACAATTTAGGGTCTCGGTAACTAGGAGACTAATGAGTTTTTCACACTTCTGCGGCATATTTGCTGTGCTGCTCATGTGTGTCTTTTCACCTCCTATCAGGTGTAGGTTATTTACTTTTCATGTACTTTCTCTCCAATTTGGTTGAGCTCGATAAAGCATGGACTAGGTCTGTCTTTCTGTTGCTTATAGCAGAGTACCTGAAGCTGGGTAATTTATTTAAAAAAAAAAAGAATTAATTTCTTAGAGTTATGAAGGCAGAGAGGTCCTAATTCAAGGGTTGGCATCTGATATGGGGCTCCCTGTGGATAAGGACTACCTAAAGAGTCCTCGGGTGGTGGAGGACAGCACATAGGAAAAGGCCAGAACACGTTAGCTTAGGTTATAAAGCTGCCAATCCTACTCGCATAATAACCTGTTATTCTTAACCCTTTAATCCATGAATGCATCAAACTATTCATAAGAGTAGAGCCCTGATGAGCTAGTCACCTTTTAAAGACTTAACTCTCAATGCTGCCACACTGAGAACTAAATTTCAACATGAGTTTTGGGGAGGACAAATACTCAAACCATCATGGTAGTCCATCATCCTTTTCTTTTGATTTTAAAATGTGCTTACACCTGGTCTAGGAGTACCAATGAGCACTGCTAATTGGTCTATTCTTCTTAGGAGTATTTGGATGGTGCTGCAGGAATGGAAGATGGGGTAGCCATCTTCTTCTGCAGAGAATTAGAGTTCCGTCAGCATTATTAGCATATCGCTAAACTAAGTCTGTTCTACAAAGACACAGAAACATCACGGGTCCAACCTTCGTATTATTTACAAAATTTATATTCATGAGTGAAATACAACCTCCAAGTTTCCATTCAATCTGCATAATCTGGTGATGCCCTGCTTCAGAAAGAGGGGTCAGGAAAAAAATCGCACTCTCTTACGAATGATAAAACACAAAGATAGTCTAACAGGGGGAAGAAAGGGGAAGGAGTGAGGGGAATGAAGAAGGTTTTTGGTGGGAGGAGAGAGGGCATTTGATAGTATCTCGACTAATGTGCACAGTGCCGGGGTAGATTTCAAAACAACTACGAGTAAACTGTAAATGTCTTACCACAAAAAATAAGTAAATGAGGTGATGGTTGTATTAACCAGTTTGATTTAAGCATTCCATATTGTATACCAAATCATCACATTGTACCCCACAAATGTATACAACTATGATTTAATAAAAATAACTTTTTTAAGTTGTTGGGAGAATTTACTGATATAAACCTTATGAGTAAATGGTTAGCATTTTTACTTTTAGCATTAACAAAATAAATTTGATATTCTCATTGGAAAAAAAAGACTTTGGGACCCCAGCGAAGCCTCTACCTTGATGGAAAAGGCCACTCATTTTGCAGCTCCTTCATCCTCCCACGGATGTTGCACCTGCCTAATGCTTTCCCCTCTTAGTTGAAACACAAACAATCTCTACACAAAACAGAGGCCTTTCCTTGCCTCGTTTGTACAAGTCAAGGTCAACTCATGCAGTAGGTGCAGGCCCATGTTTTTGTGATTTCTCGAATCACAGCTATGAACAATGCTGTGGAGATACGGAGTCCTTGCCGCTTTGCAGCTGCAGACAGAATGGGCTGGCATGCAACAGGAGAATGCAAGGGAGGGTCCTCCTGAGCAGTCTAAGAGCAGATGGTGCATCTAAGCATCTGGGTGCAAATCACTCCAGTCACATCTGAAAACCAAACAAGACTCTTCAAAACTGTGCAGTCTGGAGAGTGTTATTCATTCTGTTCTGATATCAGAGAAAGGAATTCAGCTCCTTCCTTCTGACTAGGGAAAAAAACAGGGTAATAGCCAGGGTCTACCACAGCTAAGCAATAGTAGAGACATTGGATGCAAGACAGTATCATAGAAAAAAGGTAAGGCAAAAGACTACATTGGATTTTAAAAAATAAAATAAAAAGTGAATATCGAATTGGATGTATAGGACCACATCTAGGCAAAGAGCCAGAAAAAATCATGAGGCAAATAATGAAGTGGAGTGAGAAGTGGTTTTGGAGTTGTTAGTGTCCCTCCTGTTATCTTGGTTGGTCACCTATCCAACGGACCTAGAGGACAGACACAGAGAGATCAGAAGCTCTCTCAGCAGACAGGCCTAGGTTTAAATCCCACAGCCGTGGAAAGTCACTTCACCTCACTAGGCTTGGAACCCTCATTTATACAATGCATAGGAGGATGTCACGAGATAACATGAGATAACGTATGAAAAGCTTGGCTCAGCTCAGCACAGTTTGGCAAACAGAGGACATTTAATAAATATGTGCCCTTTCTCCCTTCCACTTTTCTTCTTTTCCCATAGGAGACGGGGTTCACATAAACCCATAGAGGCAGAATTCTTTCAGACGCAGCCTTTCAGGAGGGAAAACAGAGCTCTCTGTCAAGAACTGCACAGGGTCTGAAACAGTATGCTGCTCGTAAGCTAACAAGACAACCTGACACTTTCATGGATATTGACAGAAGACACAAAATTCCTGGGTCAGAGACAACAGATTTAATCACTTACAGCACAGCAAGCAATATGAGTATGTTTGCATTGGTTCCCTGGGACCCACTTCCCCAGGACAATGTGAAGAGAGCCAGGTGAAACCTGTACATGCTATGGGGTGCACTATGAGAGAGGATCCCCGAGCTTGGGCAACCCTGATCTTGTATTATAAAGTGGGCATTAAGTGTGTCTGTCCTATACTCCAGACAAGCTCTATTTTTCCAAGGCAATAGAAACATCCTTGAAAAGATAGCCCAGAACAAAGGCTGTCAGTGCTTCTGCTTGCCAGATGTAAAAATGTAAGACACATAGAAAATTGTTTCCCAAAAGGCATAACAGAAATAATCCATTTCCTTCCTGCTCTCTTACCAGGCTCATTAGCGGTGGCAGGCTTTCTGCACAGTGTCACTTTTTTCTGTGAACATGGGGTCTCACACATCACACACACCCTGCATTCCGCTCTCCTTCTTCTCCCCATATCGTCAGCTCTCAAGCACCTCATCAGGAACTTTCTATTCCCTTTTTGAGCTGTTTAGAGAAATGCCGGAGCCTACAATTGTGGAAGCTGCTGGCCTAATCATAGGACAGGGTTTTTCTCTAGGACGCTGGTTTAAACTTCCATGAAAAACGTGAGAAGAGGGGAATTTAGGTGAAGGGAGGAAGTCAGGGGAGAGGGTGAGACACAGCTCTTCTTCTCTCCACACTTGGGGAACATTTGATCCCAGCGTGGAGGTGAAAACTGAGCCAAACTGGTGTCACTGAAATGAAGCAGGAAGTGTTAAGTGTCTCAGATATCCCCCTTCAGGTGCACGGGCCCAGGGCCAGCTGCATGTCTGGAAAGAGCAAGAGGCCACCTACGTGGAGCTATTTGAGGGACATCAAAACATCTTCCTGCACCTGACATTTCCATTATGGTCTCTCCTCCAGTAAAGACATGGTCTAAAAAGGACACTGTTCCAACACAAATATGCTATCCGGGAGAAACAAGTTCAACTATTTATAAATGCTTCCATTCATTCAATGCACGTACTTTGAATACCAACTTCATGCTAGACATTGGAATTATGTTATCCACTGGCCTTCAAGGCAATCAGCCATCGTTCTTACCCTCAGGAGTCTCTGGTAAGAAATTAAGGAAGTAAACAAGCAACTAGGAAGCAAAGTGATGAGCTGTGTGATAAGTGAATAACAGAGTGACTTAGGAACACAGGGGAGGGGACTTTCATCATGTTCTGAAATATCAAAAGATGATTTCTGATGGAAGTTAAATTTAAAAGAAGAAGCTTAGACCCTGTAAGTTAAGTACTTCTTATCAGCATTTTATTTATTTATTTTATTTACTTTTTATCGTATTTTATTTTATTTTATTTATTTGTTTTATTTATTTATTTTGAGACAGAGTCTCACTTTGTCACCTTTGGTAGAGTACCACAGTGTCATAGCTCACAGCCTCAAACTCCTGGGCTTAAGCAATTCTCTTGGTTCAGTCTCCCAAGTAGCTGGTGCCTGCCATAATGCCTGGCTATTTGTAGCGATGAGGTCTCACTCTTGCTCAGCTAGTCTTGAACCTGTGAGCTCAGGCAATCCTTCCCAAGTGCTGGGATTACGGGCATGAGCCACCACACCTGGCCCTATCAGTATTTTGGAGGTGAAGAAGCTGAAGTTTAAAAAGTCTAAATGTTTTGCCCAATGGTTATATGGTCTGTGAGGGACAAAGCCAAGAAGCAAACATATTTTAATGCCAGTTTTAGAGTGGGTTTCCCCATACATATATACACTAAAACCTCCATAGTTGACCACCTCCCTACATTTTCAACCTCATTAAGTTGACCTACTTTGCATAGACTAGACACACACCACATGTACAAAGGCCTAGTTCCTTATGTTGACCATCCCCATGTGTTGACCAGTTTATTGCAGTCCCTTGGGTGGTCAACTGTACAGGTTTTACTGTATATATTTTAACATACTGGCTTCTCTACACAGCTAGGGCCTTAGGGGAGGTGAGTCTTAGGGGTGGTGGGAGATGGAGGTGGGTGGAGGGGGTTTAGGGTGAAGACCATTATGTGGGATGGTGGTAGTAACACTGCTTGGGAAAAGCCAGCCCGGTGGTGGGGTGCTGGTGTGGTGGAGAATTTGGAGACAGTGACAGATAAGACCTGCAGATGGTGGCAATTGTTTTAGGGAAAAAAGAAAATCAAAAGTTTTAAGTAGAGGTTCTTAGGGAGAAAAGAAGAGGAAGGAGAAGAAGGAGAAAGAAGAGATGAAAATTTATTTAAGGAGAAATTGTGACTGTAAATTTGATCTGTGCAGCAAAAGCTAACTTGCACTATTTTACAATTTTCTCCAAACCAGTGCTGCCTGTTTTAGCCGTAGCCACTGTTCCAGCAAGCCGGAAGCCAATACTTTCTCTACAAAGAGGGAGAATTCAATTAGGGCAGCAATACACAAAACCTGGTATTTCAGAGGAGCCTGCCAGGGGTGTCCAAACCATGGCCCACGGGCTGCATGCAGATTATTTGAGGGCTGTTTTGCCTATCTGTGGTGTCAGATATCATGAAAAGTATGCACAGACCTTTTCTTATGCTCATCAGTTTTCCTTAGTGTTTCAGTGTGGCCCAGAACGACTCTTCTTCCAATGTATGGCAGAAAAAAAACAAGATTCAGCACAGCTGCTTCTAATCCTTATCAAACACTGCTTAGCCCACCCTGACCCTTTCCAAGGTTTGCTCTGTTTTAGAGGGAATAAAGCAGTAGATGACAGAATTAACTCCCCCACTGTGCTTTGACCCCCTCACAAGAGCCTGGAGCTTCCTAGAAATGACCTTGGCACTTGGAATGTGCATTATTAGCAGGATCAACCACCCAAAAAAGTAGAAACTCTCTTGAGTTGGACTCAGACTTATATCATATACTAACTATGGTCCAAAACTTTCCTCCTAGTCTTAAAGCCAAGCCAAACTCATTTGAGTTTTAAATATCATGATTCAGCCATTGATATGCCTGGGTCTTTTTGTCTTCTGACCGAACTCTCAGCCAACCTAGGCAACATTTGAATCCAATTTGATAGAAAAATTGGGTGAGCTGCTTGCCAAATTCCTATGAATCTGTGTCAACCTCAGTGATTTAGGCTAATATTTGGGGTGGGGCTGAAGCCTCAGAGAAATTTTGCGGTTACATAAGCCACAGAGACTAATGCAAAGGATATTTTCAAAACTACCTCCAAGGAAGTGGATGCCGTAGAATCTCAGTCTATGGGGATCTAGATTTTGGAGCTTTCACCATAGATTTAAGTTTTCCCACAGCACTTAATGGCCTTTGGAGGATGTGTTCATTATTCATCCCCACCCGGATGTAGGTGAGGCCTTTGGTAGACAGTGGAGGGAAGTCCAAAGGGAAACTCCGCTCAGGGAAAGTGGGACCTTTGGCCAATTTAGAAATTAAGAAACCACGCTCAGAACAAGTAAGGTGTCTGATAAAATAAGCAAAGACGTGGATAACTTTCTGTTTGGGAAGTCACGAGAAATAAAAACTGAGGAAGAAAGCGATGTTCAATCAGTATCTGAAAGCGAGGATAGTGAAGTTCAGTGGGAAACTGGACCTAAGAAAAATCGAGAAGCGAGAGCATGTGATATGAATGAGCAAGGAATCTCCTCTATGACCACTGTGGCTGAACAAATTAAACAATCAGAAGATCAGATAAATAGTCTCACTGCCAGAAATGCTCACTCAGAGCACCCTGTTTTGCCCTCAGCACCTCCCTGTGTAAACGAACCACTTATGACTTCTGTTATGAATAGGGTGACCAGATTCTAACATCTGTAAGGCGGTACGACATGGAGCGCGGGCAGAGCGGGGCGCGGGGCAGGCAGGGCCTGACAACAATGCAAACTTTGATAAGCAGTTCTCGATAATCACTTCTCAGCAATTATTTATTATAGTTTAACATTATAAAATTAACAAAAATAATATAAAACTCATATTCTGGCGAAATAGCCATATGGTGGCCAAAAACCATATATTCCCTTCTTGTTCTCCAGCCTGTTCGTGCATTCTTTCCAAAAATCAGGACTTTTTTAAAACGCCGTGGGACGTGGGACAAATTGTTGAAAAGCGGGACTGTCCCGCCAAAATCGGGACGTCTGGTCACCCTAGTTATGCAGGCTGCATTAGAAGGGCGTAATACTGACTCGGCGCCTGTGGCTCAATCGGCTAAGGCGCCAGCCACGTACACCTAAGGTGGCCGGTTCGAATCCCCAGCCCGGGCCCGCCAAACAACAATGACGGCTGCAACCAAAAAATGGCCAGGCGTTGTGGCGGGCGCCTGTGGTCCCAGCTACTTGGGAGGCGGAGGCAGGAGACTCGCTTGAGCCCAGGAGTTGGAG